>WSXT02096539.1:0-11562 GCA_011762715.2 Neuroterus valhalla
TGGCTGTATATACACGACTGTAGAGTCAGTATCAAGCCAACGCATGCGCATTTGTTGCGCACTAAATCATCATCATCCAATGTTACATAAAACACATGAACCTTCGGCCATGAAAATTCAATGTTCCACGTGAAGAGTTTTATGTCTTACATCCCTAGGTTTGGATAGAGGAACTGGCCAAGCCCTTAGAGTCGGCCGTCTTCCGCCAATGACGTAACCTGAGAGCGAAAATATCTAAGCGGAGAATTTATAAGGAATAGGTCATACGGCCCTGACAGTTTACGTTTCAGCACGAGTGTTGATGGCCCAAGGCCGCTGATACCCAAGCCTGAAAGCTGACTATTTACGGACTTCCAGTGTATATAAAATTCCTTGACAATGACATATTTTCCCGGGCTTGTAGCAAGCATGACTTTCTCACAATAAACTAACAAAGAGCGGGGTATAAGAAATGAAGAACACTGTTTTTATCTAAATAGAAAACATATGTAATTATCGCGTTTCCAGTATCTCTATAATATATATATATATGTACACGTTCGCGAATTGTTATCCAACTTACGCTGCATACAGTTTTACAAAATCAAATAATATTTAACACGACTGAGAAGCACACTTCATAAGGGAATAAAGTTCCGTGTGAAATCTCAGAACAAAAATGTAAAACATTACACAAGACTTTAAAGAATCTAATTGCTGACAAGACTTGATTAGGTTTTAAAATACTACTATCCGTGTTACTCGAAATTAGAACTAGCGTTGGGCCCGAGTGGTTCCGAGAAGTCGCAAGAACCTTAATTCTCTGAGAGGCTTCTGAAAGTCTTCAACTTTCTCAGCGCTGGAGAATCTGAGATTTTGTGAAGTTCTCAATAACTGAGGCACCGGATTCTAAAAGAGCACATAAGCTCATTTCGCTGGGAGTGCCCTGGAACGTCGTTCAAACGCAAGTGACTACAGGCCTCCCCACTCAAAGCAAAATGTGTTTATGTGCCCTTTTAGAATTCGGAGCCTCAATTATCAGGTTTTTGGAAACCTAAGAGCTTTTCAAAATCTGATAAGGTATCTTTTCGCTTCATTTCTCTAATTTGAGAAGCTGAGAAGTCTTAAGAACCTGAGAAGTGCCGAAAATTCTTGAGAGCCTGAGAGCAGAGACGCCTTCTCAGATTCTGAGGCTTCTCAAAGTCTAAAAATTCCTCAGCGCTCGAGAATCTGAGATCTTGTAAGGTTCTTAAGAATTCTCAAGGTTTCGAGAAGCTTAGAGCCAAACGCTAGTCAGAAGGTAAGAGATCGAAGTCGAAGAGCGAATTTATGCACATGTAGTAAATAACTTAATGATTGAAATGAGTTGGATAATCGATCTCGTCATAGTATCTTACGGTATAGTTTAAAGATCTAAATTTTTACAGGACTTATATTTTTATACTTAGTATGGAACTAGTTTGAGCCCACGAGAGTCAAATAAGAAACAATAGAAATCTAAAAAGGAAGAATTATACTCGAACTTTTAGTCTCTTGGGTTTCGAAGAATCGTGTGTCCATTGCAGGTGAATTTCTAAATTCACGCGAAGCATCTACAAATAATACTTGAAATTCTTCACATCACCTCCATGCTGTTTTGTGTGTTTTCTGTGAAACATAAGGAAGTCGAAGGCACATCTTCGGTTGTATCATCAATTACTGCGTGGGCTTCCATCGCTTCGGCAACACTGTTCACATTTGAACTTGTGCTGTCGTCCCAGTTTATTTTGAATCTGGTGACGCGAGGTTTGTCTCCGAGGATATTCCTCTGGACTTTGTCGAATTGGGGTTGAGGTGGAGGATTTTCTCTGAGTTCCGCGTCCGTGTATTCGTTATTGATGAAATAGCCGACTCTAACGAACTCGTGGCCTCGGTAGGAACAGGTAAGAAGAACGACAGTTACACCCAAAGCATCGTTCACCGGAATTCGTCCCACGTTTGGAGGATCTGCCTGCAAAAGAAGATGTTCATTAGATTAGAAAAATGATGGCGATTCATGAACGATTCAAGTTCCAGGTCATTTCAATGATTTGCGAGGTTCTTCCAGATCAACTTAGAATAATCTAATTATAATTTGTATGCTTTCTTGATGTGCCTTATAAAATTCATATTTTTTTAAACTAATAGGAATGTAATAGATTTAATGCTTTTACGATGATCCATTATGATAAATTAAGTTGTTTCGGGTTTCGATCGTGTACAAAACTACAAATTTTGTCGACGTTTCGCGAACGTTGCAGCTCGCATCTTCAGGACTGGCAAACAACCGGTTGAAAAAAAGAGTTCATAAGGTTGTAAATTCAAATGTTATCATTTTTTTCTGATTTGAGTGGTCATCAATTATTACGGTGCAAATAAGAGATACGAATCTGAGCTGGGTTTTGAATACTCTCACTTTATACTCATGCATTTAAAAAATTACGATGTAGAGATCTTTTTGATTGAAACCTCCCCAAGGTTCCACCTTGCATCTAAAAGTTAAGGGTTCTAAGATGTTCATGAGGATGACAAAAGTCAGATCATTTGCCATCTTTCGATACCTAAAAATCGAGAACTTGGATGAATAGAAGTTTGCACTGAAGGCTCTAAAAAGTCAATTCTACTCTAAATGAGAAACCTCCAATCTAATACAAGAAAAGTTTCGAACAAAGAATAATGTGTCCTTACTCGGTCCTAATCTCTACTGAGATTCATTGAAATATTTGGAAATTTTGCAATTTCAGCGTCAAAATCGAAATAATCGATCTCAAACGTGCCTTTGTACTTTGGATAGGTATACGAAATATTTCTGAGATTTATGTTTACAAACATCTGATTCTAAAAATGTATGAAAATATTATAAATTTCTTACGATATACGATATAATATTTTTAAACATTGCTTACAATTATTCAATATCAATTCGTTATTTTGTAAAATTATACCTGACCATAAAGCCAACAACGAACAACAATTTCTTCACGAATTTGAAAAAATGTTTAGCGTCTAAGGCAGGTTCAGTTCATATTGCCTTACTGATGAGTCCAATGAATCAGCCCAGGACGAAAAGTTTTAACACCAATTATTTATTATAGATTTATATTATGTGGGAATTGATTATTGAGAAAAAAAGTATAAACCCAAATGCCAATATAAAAATTCCTCTTTTACAAGATTAAAGGCTCTCCAGAAAAATGCCTCGACAGCGTAGATTTAATCTAAGAAAATTTTGGCGTCCCCTTTTTTCCCTGATATTGATGAGATTTCCCTGAATTTTCCATATTCAAAAAATTTCCCTGAGTTCCATAAATTGTGGCAACCCTGTACATACATCTTTCCATGACCAGAACAGTTCTTGATATTGGAGATAACATTATCATTGATGTAATTCATATAATTCAATACATCATGAACAACATTTTTTTTATAAACGTCTGCAGTTAGCCTATAAAAATCATAGTTCCCAGAGTTTGACATGATGAGGTTGCAGTACGACTTTAAACTCCTTTCTATAGGTTGTTCATTAAAATTTGTGGGTGATGTTAACTATATTATGGCCAACACACATGGCTTTTCTCAGGCATGTATATATAATGAGATTGCCTCAACATTTTCTTAGATCTAAAATATTTCACTGAATTCGGTAAAATTAGTGTGAATATACGATAATTATAGTGAATCGAACAAAATTTTTATAATTCCAAAAAACTCTATTGAATATGACTATTGAATGACCTTCCGATTTTATTCCGCTTCCCCTAATTTTATGATCGTTGGTACTCCTACTTACGCCTCTGTACCGAGGTGCATCGGTTTATTTCAGAGCAGCCGTTTTACTTCTGCGACCGAATATACTCTTCATCACCCGCCTTTATTTTGGACAATTTATTATAAATATAAGAAGAAATAAGAACGACAACTGAATAAATACTAAAATTGAAATTCTACATTATCAAGAAGTTTTCTGTGGTAGACTTGAAATATAAAATTCTAAAAGGATGTGTCTCTGAAAAGCTCTACACTATAGATGTAAAAAGATTGATAAAAATTTTTTGGTGTGGGAGGAGGAAAATGAGAAAAGGCCCTTATCTAGTTTCTTAATCTGATAAAATTTGAGACTACGTATTTCCTGTAGAAAAACCCGAATATGGATAATGCCCTTTTTAAACATATAAGACATGCGCAAAATATACAAAAAAAGGCATAGGTCTCAAAAAAGAGGGAAAAAGTAGGAATGAAGTTTCGATTCTAATTTTCCTGAAAATACTCAATATTTAAGTCATTTTTCAGAATAAACCCAATATAAAGTTTTTGCGCGTTCTAAGCTTCTAAAATTTCAAGTAAGGAAGTTGAATTTTTAACAAAATAGATGAGTTTGAACAGAAACATACATGTTTAAAACAAGAAGATCAATTTTCTACCATGAAATAGAAATTTTTAACCAATGAGAGAAATTTTCGACTTGCACAATGACTCTTTTGAAAAAAGGACTTATTCTCAACAAACTAATTCAAATTTCAGAAAGTAGTCAAACTTCTAAGCAAACAAGATTTTGCAGTCAAGAAAAAAAGTTCATTAAAATTATTGCATTTTCAACTCAGAAATATGAATCCTTTACAAAAGTTAAGAAGTCAATTTTTAACAACCAAGAAAAAAATGAATTTCCAGATCGAAAATGATGTGATTATATTTTCAGTTGGAAACAACAATTTTCACTAAAGAAAAATAACAACAAATTTTTAACAAAACAGTTACACTTTTAGCCTGAGAAGTGAATCTTCAACAAAACAAATGAATTTTCAAGAGATGTGTAATCATCTAAATAGTTGGATTTCCTAAAAAAGAGGATTTTCAAGTCTACGTAAATTTTTAATTTTCAACTCTAAAATTTCATCCAAATTGTTAAGTTATGGAGCCCAAAAGATGAATTTTTACAGAAAAATTGAATTTTTATCAGACAGGATGATTTTTTGACAGAATTGTTGGATTCTTAACTAAAAACATTTTTTATTTGACCGAACACGGAATAAACAAGTTTTCAATGGAAAAAAAAAAAATTTTTGACGAAAAAAAAACAAAGTGTCAACAAAATAGTTAAAATTTGTAATCGAAGAGATGAATCTTTAACAAACAAAAAAATGAATCCTTAACTATTCAATTTTACTTCCAAGCAAGTATAGTTTCATTTTCAACCAAACAAGATTACTTCTTAATGAAACATGCGATAGTTTACATAATGAGCCGAAATTTCCAATTTTAGAATGAAAACAGTTAAACCCAACCACAAAGGATGGTTTTCCCAAACAAAAAATTCGAATACTTAACCAAGGAACTAAGTTTTAACCCAAACGTTTAGATTTAGTTTCAATAAACATTAGAGTTAGTTTACAATCTTCTTGAATATTCGCATAGAAAACTGTGAATTTACTGAAAAAATGAAATAGCATAAAATTCGGTTGACCACTTACAAAAATAAATCAATAAAACGTTAGATTATAGAAATTTTTTGCATTCGGAAAGAATTCCAAAGAAAACCGCTGAACATAATTCAGACGATATTTTTCTATTAATAACCTAAAATCCTACACTTCCGAAAAACCACTATACCAAAACCAGGGCAAAGTGAAAAATCCGGTAGGACAAAAATCGCATGCCTTATAAGGAGACAAGTCCTGGGAAATCTGGACGGATGGTCCCCCTATCTGTGCTGAAAATAAGAATTAATAAAAATAAGGAGGTGAGTGAATAGAAATTTGATACAATTACAAAAAACAAAACGAATTCGAAATTCTTCATTCGAAATAAAAACAATATTTTCTTTGGGAAAGTTACTACAGTGGCAGCATCATAAAAAATTGATTTGAGAAAAAAAAGTGAATAAAAAAGTGAGGTATCCCTAAAAACTGATTGTGTCATAAATAGCAATAAATATTGTGTAAGAAATTCGCGGAGTAACCAAATAGTGAAATGCAGGTACAGTCTCGTCCAGAGAGCGTCATAAAATATTCTGAGTTCTTACTTGAAAGACAAACATATGCCTTCCTTCAGGAATAGGCCCGACGTAGATGGTGTCCAAGACTTGGTCGAATTCCTCGGATTCTGCACTCCCAACATAAATCATCTTCCACTCGAGATCTGAAAATGACGTACTCGTGAAAATTGTATAGCGTTAGCATTTATAGATATACAAAACATCGACAACAGGGACAACAATAACCTCTCAATCTTGAAAATTCCAATTCTAAGTCAAACCTTTCAAAATACGATGCTTGCCGAATCTAAAGATCCGAGCTTTTTCATAACCTAGAATTACCTTCTTTAAGTTCCTCGATGCATTCGAAGGTAACTTCGAATTGAAACGGGTTCAAAAACGGCGACGGATTGTCGAGAACAGCCACATTCGCCAACTGCACTTTAGCCATGATAATTTAATCACAGATCAAACAATAAATAAACTGTTTTTAGAAATTCAAGAGTTTTATTTAACAAAAACGTTTTCTGCTCTGTTACGTTGAAGAAGAGCTTCACACACCACTAATTTGTGTCTCTTTAGAAAATTGACAAAGAATTAATCCACAGATAAACAATTTATTCGCGGGAATACGATGACGGTTTGGCGGCAAATGAACTGAAAATCCCAGAGAAAACGTATCTTTCCGGTATGGTTCGCTTTGGAAATTTGTAGAGGCCGCTAGTGAGGAGCCCGCGAAGTTTTTAATTTAGTTAACCCAATAGCAGCTTCAGTTAATATAAATATTATTAGAAGAGAATCAGAAGTTAATTTAGGCCAAGAATCATAGAATCTTCCATTGGGATAGCAATGTTCCCTTTCAGGGTTTCCTTGGTTCGACTGAAATAGGATGAGTTGTCAATTTTTAGAGAACCTCTCTTTTTTACCGATTGGGTATTTCACATTGTGACGTCACTGGTGAGATGGCTGTATGCGGAATGATGATGCGGAAGGCCGAACAATAATAAGAATTGCATGACACAAATCTGAACTCTTTAATTTTGGATTATATTTCTCATTTTCCAAAAGTTGTTAAAATCGATAATAAAATCGTTGCAAACGAAAAAAAAATGATTGTATATTCATTTGAATAGCTTATCGAAAATATTACTCAAACACCCTTTTGGGCCCTTATGGTGCCTGATAATTGTTTTCCTTCTTATCAAAAGAATGAAGTTTTGTCCCAACCATCCCACCCAACCTTGATGAAAAATAAGGAAAATGGGAAAATAGGAAACATAACCTCCAAGAAGTGTTTCTGAAACTCCCGCAAAATGCTGAACCGGAAGTTTGTAGTCGCCATTTAATTAGATGACACAATGACAGATTTTCGTGTATGTGAACCATGTGAACTGTTGTAAATCTAGTGTGGTGTCAGTCGGTGAGGAAACACAGTGAAGAGAAAGAAGGAACGCCTGTATTGTATCGACCGAGCAAGAATTATTTGTCGGTTCCTGAGGCTTTGCTTTTCCTAATTTCGAAGCATAAAAGGCCACGAACGGTTTGTAAACATCTAAACAATTAGAATCTACTTTCTTATAATGGAGTTATCAATTAACTTCTGCTTTTTGAGATGCATAGGGACTTCAGATCCGTAGCCATTTTGACGATCCGTTGATAAATACTTGTTATTTGCAAGTTGCATATACCGACTGCTGCATCGTTTACACGGGAGCAAATTTTTTTTTTGGTTCTGTTGAGCAAAATTTGAGTTTGAATTGAGTAATTTCGAATTTTCCGCGATTTTTGATTATTCAAAGAGATGTAGGATTCTATCCCAGGTGGGGTTCATTTAGACAATCATTGAAGCTTTAGTGCAAGCTTAGTTTGTTTTCAGGATTCAGTTTCAATTTCGTTTTATTAATAAAATATATGTATATATGTTTATGAATGTCGACTTTTATCGCTTCTAGTTTCATTTTTTTGTTGATTTTAGCGTGACATAGTACAGTTTATAAGTTTTCCTTCTGAGTTCAAGTTTTTTTCCGTGAGAATTTACTAAATGTGAAAATTTACAGTTTATGTTGAGTTCGTCTCAAATAGAAATTGATAAAATGTGGCCCAAATTTTTATTATTTTGGTGATAGAGACATTGAAGCAGCTCTCCAGTGACATGCACAAGTTATGTGAATAAGTGCGCTGATAAACAAAATTTGCAGTAACTAAGCAGTTAAAAAATTCAAGGATGCATGAAAAGGTGTCAAATCATCTTTTTAAATTCTTCTGTGCATGAAAAGTGGAATTTCGAATAAAAAATGTATCTGGCTCCGAAAGTATTTTTGTGACTGAGTTTAGAACTATTTTTTCTTTGGTTGTGCTCTATATAGGAGTAAATTAGGATTCATATTCTGCTCTAGATTCAACATGAGCAGAATTTGAGTACGATCCAATTCGACAAAAACAAGAATCCAACGATTAAATTTTGACAAAACAATCTCAAATATTTCCATTCAACTTGAAAAAGACGATAGACAAACATAAGGAAGAGGATTTGGAAGCTGCCTCCTTTTTCTTTCATCTCTTTATATTTTGGTTTTTTCAGTTCAAAGAATTTTTTGGTTGAACTTAAATGTTGCAAATTTAATCGCTGGATTCTTTTTTTATGTGTTCATAACATTTTTTAGTTAGATTTGAATGGTGGGCATTGGAGACGATTCAAAATTCTAACCCAGATTTGATCGTTGGATTACTGGTTATTTACTTTCCTAGCTGAATTTGAACTTTTGACGTTAAAAAAGATTTCAAATGTTGATCCGAATTAGGTCGTTCGATTCTTGGCTCTCTTCAATTTCAAATAATAAATTAAAGGTCGTGTCTACGTGTACCGAAGTTTCGGTGCAAATATAATAGACTGGGAAAAGAGCTATTCGATTCCTGGTTTTTCATTTTCCAATCATTTTTATAGTTTTATTTGAATGTGATACATATTGGATGGTAACGAAGAGATCAAATTTAGGCTTTGGATTCTTGGTTTTTCAATTCCCATGAGTGTCATATTTGGATTCGAACGTTGGGCTTTGAAGAAGAAATTGAATTTCAATACAAATTCGGTCGTTCGATTCTTAGGTTTAGTATTTCCAAGAATTTCTTAGTATAATTCGAATGTTGAATTTGAGAGAAGAATTAAAGTTTCGATCCGAATTGGGTCGTTGTGTCTTCGCTTTTTTAATTTATATGAAAAATGTTAGGAATAATTCCAATTTGGATCAGAATTTGTTCATTGGATTCTTGAATTTTTATTCCCTTTGGGCTTTTAAATCTCCACAAATTTCATTGTAGATTCTGGATGCGGGACTTGAAAGAAGAATTCAAATCTTGATCCAAATTTGGTTTATGATTTTTCCCCTTTTTAATTCCTAAGAATTTTTAGGTTAATTTTTATACTGGACTTTGGAGTCTAATTAAATTTTGATCTGGATTCGATCGTTCGATTCTTGGTTTTTCAATTTTCAAATATGCGGAAGTTAAGTATATTATATGTATTTTTATTTCAGAAGTACGTGTGAATTTTTTCAGATTTTTAAAATTGGTGGAAAGCGGTCAAAAAAGTTGAAAACCACATTCTCACTTATTCCCCGTATACCTCGGTTTTATTTGAGCGGGAGTTCTGTCAAATAAGTTATTTGACCCATTATTATTCATTTAACCTTTTTTTCCTTTTCGGAAAATACGATATGAGCAATGTGCAATAACGAAGATCAATATTCTGAAGCTCTGGTTGACGAAAGTAGCATTTATTTCATATTGCTAATGAAGGTACTTTGAGGAAAGAAATATTTACTACGAGGCGTAACCTTTGTTCGATCTTTAATAAAATAAGAGCTTAAAATCAATGAATGCAACTAACCTCTTACATATTCATAACACTGTACACATCTATAATCAATAGTAATCAATATCAACAACTGCATTTATGAAATTATTAACTATATTGTATGCCCAGTCATTTCACCTCTGCCTCCAAGCTTCCAGTCTAAAAAATAGTATTTAGCTCCTTACAAAACATATAATGGCTTCCCTGAAATGGCCGAGCAAGATCTGATTATTTTTTTACAGGTAGATATCAGGTGCAACAAGCTATTTCATATCTTGCTGGAATTGTGGCTGATGATAATCAAATCCATGTACAGTATGTAAAACAAAGAAAAGATGTAAATTCTGCTGGACAAACAAGCAAATCGAAAGAGGAAATAATGAAACTCCTAGGTTTAATCTCGCCATATTTCTAGGAAGAACTGCTTCATATTATAATAATTGCTTCATAGAATATACACCTAATACTGTAGGTTACAGTGGTCTTAAATAATCTAAAAAGGTATTGCTGTGAGTGTGCGAATGGATTGAGAACCATTGGACGTTGCTCTCATGTTGCTGCAATAATATATTACCTTTTATATGACAGATATCTTTCGAAAATTATAAGACCTGCAGCAAAACTTACTAAAATGCATGCAAGAGAGGAAATAATGCCAGTTATTGAAGAGGACGGCGACGAAAACTGATTGCTCAATGATCTTATAAATGCAGTTGTTAATATTGATTACTATTGATAATGGATGTGTACTCAGAGTGGCGACTTGACCGGGGAACCGGGAATTTACTTGACTCAACCTAGACTATTAAAAATTCTACCGAAAAAATACGAGAAATAACCGCTTTCTTTTTATGAATCAGGAAGATATTTTGATTCAAAGAATGTAACGCTCCTTTTATCTGATTCTCAAAATATTTAAATATCTCTATACGTCATAAGAGAAAGAATTTCTTCTTCTCCTATTATAAGAATTTTGCAAATTTGTTGCTCTGTGAGATTTTTTCAGCTGACTCGAATTTGATCATCGAATAGATGATAGTCCAAACCCACAGAAAGAATAATTATCTTCATTTAAAAAAAAAAGAATGTTTATCACGTTTTATTTGCTTTTCCTCATTTATATGACTTGGGACAGGGAATTTCAGAAAATAATTATATTTTTTCTTTTAGGGCAGGGAGTTTCAGTGAAGAAGTATAATTTTGTTTGGAACAAGGAACTTTTTATATAGAACGTGAACTTTTTAAACTAATTATAATTCGGATTAAGAAGAGGAATTTAAAAAAATCGTTCCTCCAATCCAAAATTCTTCGCGATTTTTAAGTTCCCTTTTCTCAATTTTAAATAAATAAAGTACTTCAAGCAGTCTTCAGAGAAGAAGTAGAATTCCGAAGAAGAAATATCCCTGAATTATGATAGAAAGCTTGTTTACAGTGTTTATTGCAAATTCATCCTTTTTTGTTAAAAAATCAACTACTTGGTTGGGATTTGAACTTGTTTGTGGAAAGTCAAATTTTCTTGTTAAAGATGCATTATTACGATTCAAAATTCACCTCTGGTTAAAATTGTAACTACTTTGTTAAAAATCAGTTCATCTTTTCTGGTGAAAATTCAAGTATTTAGTTAAACGTTTTAGTTAAACGATTTTTACATTCTCATCAGAGAAGGTATTAGATTTGTGTAAAATTTGCCCCCCCCCCCCTTCATTTTCTGGCGCCCCGTTCGACGGAACGCCTCGAAATA
>WSXT02096550.1:0-25828 GCA_011762715.2 Neuroterus valhalla
ACACAATCTCTCACCCTTCAACTTCACACACTTAGCACTTTCACCTTTCACTTATCACTGCATACCTTGTCAAAAAGCCAAAAATAGTAGCACCGCAATAACACCTTGACTCTTCTCTCGGTCCCGGAAACGGAAGCCGTATATCGACCACGTGAGTTTGACCAGTATATTTATAATTTTCTTTTTTCCTTTTATGCATATTATTTTCACAATAGCCACCAATTAGCCAAATCCAAAAGGTTAGGAAAGTTCTTTTTGCAAGTAGTTCCACTCTGATAAATAATGATTTAATAATCTACCACAATACCCCATAATAACTCAATATAGTGCTTCTTGAAAAGATAATTATTGCCGTCTTTGTGAGATGTTATTTACTTGTGTAATGTCTAGATTATGAAACATTAAAGAAAAGTAAATGCTACTGTCTTTCAAACCGCTTTGTATATTCTCCTTGAGTTACTTTTATCGGACCTGACTATTTATTTTAGGCGGAAGCGAAAGTGGACTGGTTTCGGATGCATATTGTCCAGCGAGTTTTCTCTCCGATTCGAATTCACGCTTTGAATCCGTTTCTTTCTAGAAATATTTTCTCGATCATGCCAACCTGTTACATAACAGAAAAAGTATTTTTTTTGGATGTAAATTAAAAAAATCTTCCCGTGAAGAAAGCATTTTCTGATCTCAAGCTTTGCACGCAGCTCGCTAGCTCGCAAGTTTATTTGAGCGCGCCAAGGGCTCAGTCTGTCGTATTCCGTTTATTGTTAAAAATTACAAAAGTATACAAGCATATGAAAAAGTCTACTTGCAAATCCTTTAATAAATCGAGTTTTTATAAAGAGATCTTCAAATTTGTTTTAATTCCGGATTAAAAATAAAGATGATTTAATTAAGTCTCAATCGACCCTAAAAACACATTCTTATCACCATACTCACGCTTCGCACTCAATTTTTTATATCTGTTTATATAATTCTCTGATAAATAATTGTAATCACCAAAATTCGTTACTGACACGTTGAGTTCTATCAAAAAATCTTACGAGACTATTATGTAGGTCTTTCTGAAAGGAACAATTTTTTCTTCATTTTTCTTTAATTTGCCTCGTGCTGTTGATACTTTGAGTTTTTGATTTTTTAAAATCATTTTAGTAATTTAAAAAAAACGTAAGATACTTTAAAAATAGTAGAAAGATAATTTTGTCGGTTTTCTTGAAAGTAACAATTTATTTTTCTGACTGCTTCCTATTACTTATATGGCATAATTTGTCTTGAAAGTAGATTTTTTTTTTCACGCTTGGAACAGAAACTATTTGTCTTATTTTCGAAAAAATGTTTCAAAGTCAGCTTGCAGACTTTTTCGAGATGGACAGTTTTTTATGGCAACATTTTTTTCCGTATATCGCATAGCTTTTCTGAGAAATAGCATTATTGGTCCTTCGAAATGTGTTATCACGATGAGAACAAAAACTATACTTCTTATCAGAAAAAGGTTTCTTTCAAATTTGTACACCCTCTAGGCGTGCACAATTTATTCATGAACATTTTTCCGTATCTTGAAAGTAGGGCTAAAATTTTTGCTGTTATTTTTAATAACATTTTTCACGAATGAAAACAAAACCATGTATTACATTAGGGTGGTCACAAATTTTTTTTTCGAATTTTCATGCAAAACGTCCACAAAAAATATACGCATTTTCTTTTTGAAAAAAGAAATATTTATAGGTGGCGCAAGCCCCTTGAAGTTTAACACGTATTTCCCATAAGAGAAAAAGACGTTTTTGTAAATTGTATTCAGAATTCTCACTATTAGGTGAATCAAGTTCGAAATTCGTAATTTCTCTTCACAATTAGTCACAGAATGTGAATAAAATATTACTTTCCAAACATCTCCCCCATAAGTCTGTTTGATAGGGTCCCAAAAAACCCCCATACGTGAAAAAATTATTGTTTTTAGCAACTTTCTCTTAGAAAAGGGTTAGAAAGTCGAGGTTTTTTATGAATTTTTCAACTTATTTTCAACGTTTCAGTTGGAGTGAGGTAAAAATTACGTGAAGTTAACAAAAATAATTGTTTAAATAATTTAATATCAATTATAACAATATTCTCTTAGAATAATGCTACAAAGTTGCGGCTTTTTCAGAATTTTTAAATTTTTGTCTACTTTTCAATTAGATCAAAGTAATAATTAATTATTGTTGATATAAACTTGCGGTTTTTTCTGGAATTTTTAAGTTTTTGCCTACTTTTTACTTGAAGTGAGTTATGTTTGAATAATTCAACAAAACTAATTGTTTAAACAAATTATTATTGTTTATGGCTTTCTTCTCTTAGATTAGTGCTAAAAAGTTGCGGTTTTTTAACGTTTCAGTTGAAGCAAGGTAATAATCAATTGAAGTTAACTAAAATAAATGTTTAAATAATTTGTTATTATTTATGACAATATTTCCTTAGAATAATGCTACAAAGTTGCGGTTTTTATCTGAAATTTTCAACTTTTTGTCCACTTTTCAATTGGAGTAAGTAATTATTTTATTTAATAAGGCAAAAATAATTGTTTGAACAAATTGTAAATGTTTATAGCTATCTTCTTCTAGATTAATACTACATAGTTGCGGTTTTTTCCTGGAATTTTTAACTTTTCATCACTTTTGAATTAGATTGAAGTAATAATTGTTTCATTTTATATAAATAATTGTTTGAACGAACTATTATTGTTTATGGCTATCTTCTCTTAGATTAGTGCTGAAAAGTTGAGGTTTTTTCTAAAATGTTTAACTTTGGTTTACTTGTTTAGTTGTGAACAAATATTAAATAAACATTAGAGAGAATCATGTTTTAAATAGTATCATATTATTTTGAGTAAATTATTTTTATTCTTTTCCCAATGTGGAAAAGAATTAATTAAAACAAAAAAGCTAAATTTATTCAGTGAGATTTGAATTCTCTACTAAAATTGTGGATCTTCAACGCAAAAATTGAATTTTCAAGAAAGTAATTCAACTTTCAGCCGAAGAGTTGAATTTTCGACCTAAAAATATAAATCCTGAATCAAAAATATATTTGCTGATATTCAAAACCGGGAAAAAATTATTTTGAATAAAAAACAATCTAATTCAACCAAAAATTAGATCAATTCAATGTCATTCCATCTGATTGAATTTCATTCAAATTCCATTCAGTGCAAAGTGCATTTCAGAAAAAAACCACAACTTTCTAGCACTTATCTAAGAGAAGATGGTTATAAACAAAAATAAATTGTTTAAATAGGCATGTTTGTTAACTCGCATTAATTATTATCGCACTAAGTGAAAAGTGGACAAAAAGCTTAACAGTTTTGAAGAAACCTCAACTTTTTAACACTAATCTAGGGGAGACAGCCATAAATAATAATAACTTGTTTCAACAATTATTTTTGTTAAATCAAATTAAATATTAACTCACTTCAAGTGAAATGTGGAAAAAAGTTTAAAATTTCAAGAAAAAACTGCAAGTTTCTATCATTAAGCAAAGAAAATATTATTAGCATTGATAATGAATTGTTTAAACAATTATTCTTTTAACATGAATTAATTACCACTCCAATCTAATTGAAAAGGGATAAAAAGTTAAAAATGTCAGGAAAAAACCGCAAGTTTCTATCATTAAGCAAAGAAAATATTATTAGCATTGACAATAAATTGTTCGAAGAATTATTTATTTAACATGAATTAATTATTACTCTAATCTAATTGAGAAGTGATAAAAAGTTGAGAGTTTTAGAAAAAAAACCGCAATTTTGTAGCATTATTTTGAGAGAATATTAATATAATTAATAAAAAATTGTTTAAACAATTGTTTTTGTTAATTTAAATTCATTATTCCCTCGCCCTAACTGAAACATTTAAAATAAGTTGAAAAATTTAAAAAAAAACCTCGACTTCCTAACCATTTTCTAAGAGAAAGTTGCTAAAAAGAATAATGCATTGTTTAAACAATTTCAATAAACAACTAATTATCAGTCTGAAGTAGTATTTTATGTATTTTAAATAATTTGCGTTAAAAAAACCGCAAAAAATCATAACTAGCGCCAAAAACTTGAAAACCCCATTTTTTTATTTATGGGGGTTTTTTGGGACCCTATAAAACAGACTTATGGGGGTGATATTTGAAAAGTAATATTCTATTCGTATTCTGTGACTAATTGTGAAGAGAAATGGTGAATTTTGTACCCGATTCATCTAATATTGGGAATTCTGGATAAAATTTACAAAAACGTCTTTTTTTCGTATGGGAGATATTTTTATATATCATATTTATATTTTATAAATATATTTTCTTGTGGATTCGAAGAAATTTCCGGACGTATTGCATAAAAATTCGAAAAAAAGTTGTTTGGTTCACCCTAATGTACATCTACAAAAAGTGTCCCGAAGCAAATTTTTAGATCTTTTCTGAGGATAATTTTCCTGACGGATGGGAAAATTGGTTTACCACTTTTTGTTGCTTCAGATTGTTTTGATGATATTCGTAATTTTTGGTTACAATTAGAATAAAATACGGCTGTGTGAAAATTCAACAGAAACAATAACCGTCTCTTTCAAATTTAAATTATAGACTTATCCATGAGAACGCTCAACCACGCAAACAATCTCTTCCTGAGATTTTTCACATAAAACAAAATTCGATAAAAATAATAATATTATTCGATATTATTTATTCTTCGATATAAATAATTTAGGGAGGTGTCGAATTGACTAATCTCTTCCAGCAGTTTTCAGCGATAAAAAAAATTTCTTCCAGGATTCCCTACACCCCAGGTTTGATAACTCCGTTTTTAGATTTCAGATTTTGGACCTTAAGATTTGTGATTTGCGGTTTATTGCAGACTCTTAGCTCCATTTTTAAAAATCTTTTCCTCTAATCCTATTCAAACCCGATTGACTACACATAGTTCCAGGAAGGTTTGACTCTATTACGGGAGGTAATTCTACTTTTTTCTCTATTTTGGTTTCCTAGAGTCACATAACATATGCAATCGATCAAGCCATTCTCCACCCTGAATGATAAAGTGCAAGATCGCTCGGGGGCAGAACTCAATTTCGCAAAGAGGCCGCCGTTTCTGCACGCGAAAATGCGAGCGCGTGCCGATTGCAAGAGACTTCGAGGATAACCGCCTGCGCTAAAATGAAGGGGATTCGACGTGAGCTATACTTTACGGAAGCCTAGGTAACTTATTATGGGGATTTCTGGGGACCTCCGGCGTGTCACAAACAGGGGTGCCCTTTTCCGGGCCTTGTGTAAAAAATGAAGAACGAGGGAGTCCCCCGGGCACGCCCCCCGGGACCAAGAATTATTTCCTTGGTTTCCGCGTGTGCCAGTTATTCAATGCGCGCTCACATTACGTAAACTGACATTTTCGCTTTTATTCCTCGAGTACGGCTACAGAAGGCAAGCCTGTCCAGGATTCAAACGAGAGTAAATCCAGACACACATGACTTTCTGGAACCTTTTATTTTCTACCTCGTATTACGGTCAGACGAATAAATTAATTTTAAAAAATGTGCCCGCCGCACAGTGGTTGAAAATCCCAAAAAGCTGGTCAAAAGTCGAAAATATCGTCCGATTTGTCCTAAACTTGGCATGTTGGGGTATTCGAGGTCGCTGATTGAGAATTGGATATTGAGTTTGTCAAAAACAAAATGGCGGATTCAAAACGGCTGACAAATATTGAGAAATTCCATCCGATTTACCCTGAAAGTAGTATAAGGGGGTTTTGAAGGTCGCTGATTTAGAATTTGATATTAAATTTTTCGAAAAATAAAATGGCGGATTAAAAATGTCAGACGACTACTGAAAAATTACATCTGATTCACCCAAAAAATTGTATACAGGGGTTTTTGAGGTCGCTTATTAGGAACTTGATATTGAGTTCATGGAAAACAAAATGGCGGATTAAAAATGGCAGACGAATACTGAAAAATTACATCTGATTTACTCAAAACATTGTACACGGGGGTTTTCGAAGTCGCTGATTAAGAATTTGATATTAAGTTCGTCTATTTAGTCGAAAACCATCAAGCGTAGGGTAGAAACATGTTGAACATGGAATATGTATTTTCAAAGTATCTAGAATTTTTATTTGAAGCTTTTTTACCGATTTCCACTATTCACTGAGATAACCGTAAAGAAACATGATTTTCATGGGGTTTTCATGATTTTCACCATTAAGATCAAATTTGCGGTCATTATCACTATCATATTCGTGATCAGCGCGTTGGAATACATAGGTATACGAAGTTTTGGATTGATCGGAAGGAAGCTCTTTTCGGAACTCTATCCCTTTACATTTTTTGTCTTTGGATTATTTACGAAACTTTTCGATAATGTAGAAAGTTGCAATAAGTGGCAGTTGGGATTTTGACATCAGTTACTCGAAGGTCATGTTAGTATGAGAGACAAATTCTGAAGCGGGGTTTTGCGGGAATTTTTTGAAAAACGTTTTGGAATGCATACTCGTAATTATAAACATTGAATTCTTCTCTATTAGATTGACAACATATCGAAGTGAAACGATGTGACTTCGTGTTTCCTGTAAACAACAGAAAATTATACTTACTTTCAGGAGAAGATTCCACATCGTATAATTGAAATCCGATAATCCATTAAAATGTGATGCACTTTCGGAGTCAACGATTTTTTCCACCGGTACGAACATTTCACGAGTCGCTCCCGACGGTCAATTTTGAAATGATATCTTGGAGCAAGTAAGAATGTTTGCTCAACTACAGTGATGGAAAACGATGGGGAAAATGTCACTCAAGTATTACCAATTGACGAAAATAGGTTTGGAGGAAATTTTTTTTTTGACTTTTGGCTAGCTTTTGTTCGCTTTCAACCACTGTGAGCCGTGCGGACACATTCTTATCGCGCGCTTTGCTCGAAAGTTTGAGCGTTCGCGTTTCTAATAGGTTAGGCTCTTCACAGGCCTTAACCTTATCCCGTTTCAAATCCCTATGTAAATTGGCTACGCATGCGTTCTCAAAAGATCATTACATTGGTCCTAACCTAAAAAACATCAGTTTTTATTGTTTGCACATTCCGCACACACGACTGTATCGCGATATAATTTGACATATAATCGTTCACCTATATCACTAGAATTCCCGAAATACTTGAAGGAAGAATCGCACTCCAGGAAATAAAAAGCGTGTTTCAACTCAAGGATTCACTCTTCTAGTCTCCTATGCACACTGGATATACTTGAAACTCAGATATGAATTTGTGCCTGCACCAATTTCCACTTATTCCATTCAATTTCATTCGTTACAGGCTAAAATATGCGAAGAATCGAAAAAATAACTGATATAGTCATGTCATAGTATCACAACCTCGCGCAAATGGCGGATCGACTACTGCGCATGTGCCGAAAAGCGCGGGTCTATTTGAATCCAGTCGAAACTATCGATGGACATGCTAATCAATATTACTAAACTTTTGATTTATCCAGAAAAGGTTAAATTAAACGGAATAAGTACCAAACTTGAGTTACACTGTGTTTCGTGTGGTTTCAAATAATAAGAAATTATCCTCACACGCATAGAATGTAAATCTCCTAGCACACAATATATGTAACAATTTGACTGAAAATTTAAACTAATTTTGGATACGTTTAACATCCACCAAAAGTGTAAACAAACTAATGTTTTGAGATTTTTTTTGGAAAATTTTGTAAGGATGCAACCTTTGGGTCTGAAGTTGAATTTCGGGTCATTCCTAACATCTAGTGTTGGGTTTTAGTTTTTCGTAGCGAACAAAGGTACCCCTGATCATCAGTGAAGGATCCTTATACGAGTTTCGAATTAATTTACTTAAAGCTTTATCACCTAAGTTTTGTTTTGGTCTATACTCTTCTCAGTGATAGACACCTAATAGAGGTTTTCTGGGAAAAATTAAAAAGGCCCTATTTTTGGACCATTTTCGAGAAAAATGCATTTGAAGAATTACAAGTGGCTGATTATTGAGCTAGCGTAAATGTATTTGTAAGCACCTCGTAGCTCACCCGGTAAAGCGTTTGGCTGGCAGTCGCTTGGTTGCACGCTCGATTCTCGCTGCATGCACTTTTTTATCCTTAATGCAAAACTGTTTATTTATTCGCTTCCTAATAACTATTAATAAATCTATAATTTTCAATGATTGTTTAATCATGTTTTATGAATGAAAACTGTTTTAATTCTTTATTATCTCTCGTTTGGAAAGTTGACTATTTTCTTTTAAATTATTAATTATATAATTATTTGTAGTATTTAAATTAAATTTAAATAAGAAAATAAATACTGTAAATAATTATATAATTAATAATTTACAAAAAAATACACAACTTTCCAAACGAGAGATAATAGAGAGTTAAAATAGAGTTTTCATCAGGAAAAAGTATTAAACAATTATTAAGTTGAGTTGGATACAGGAAAGGTCATCAGTCTTCCGCCAACATGCCAACGGCATGCGTTATTTGCGAAGGGTTAACCATCCAAGTACTAACTGTGTCTAACGCTGCTTAACTTTAGTGATCGGATGGAAACTGGTTTTTCAAGCGTTTACAATAGCCTTTTTATATATGCATACATCACACACATTCGCTGATCTAACTCTGGCCTAATATATATGCAAAGCTTGAAGGAAAGTGAGCCAAATAAGAAAATTTAAAAATCATGATCTTTGAACAAAATGAGCTAGGTAAACTTTTCGAAGTCTAGAAAAAAGTTTAATTTCTCAGGCAATGGTTTTAATTTATCTCATTGAACACTGCTAGCCAATCGAAAATAACATTTTTGGCCGCGTAGTTTTTGTTTCAATCATGGAAAACAAAATGTTTTGAAAAAGTACAAATAGAATTTGTACTTTGAATTGAAGAGTTTTAACGTTTTTGAGACGTTTTGAAAACGATGGGTATTTCCGCTGATTTTTGAGACTCAAGTGTACAAAACTTTTCAAAACGTTTGATCAATAAAATTTTGAGTGACTAAAAATTCAACACGTATTTCAAACGTTTTCAAAACGCTTGGAAACGTTTAGAAGATATTTTGTGAGCGTTCAAAGGAAATTTGAGAAACGTTTGAGAAGTAAAATTTTATACGATCGAAGTTAAGACCATATCCCAAACATTGTGTAAACGTTTGGAAGACGTTTGATCAAAAATTTTATCCGATAAATGGCGTGGTCGTCTGAAATTTTTTAATATTTTCTGATCGATCGTTCTTCAAACCTTCTTAAAACGTTCCGCAAACGCTTGGCAAATATTGTTAAACGTTGGATGAACGTTTCGCAAACTTTCGATAAATATCTTGCAAACGTTCTAGAGGCTCTTGGAAAAATAATCTATTCAAATTTTGCTTGGTCTAATGTTTACCAAACTTTTTCAAAACGTTCATAAAAAGTTTTGTTCAGTCAAAGTTTCAAAAATGTTTGGAAGTGTCCAGCGTTTTGAAAACGTTTCTTTTTTTCATTTTTGCTCCTTCCTTGATTTTCTTATAGCACAAAATAAAAGAAGAATCGGTTAATCACTTTATCTCATAAATAAAAGAAAAATAAACTCAAGACTCGAGATTAAAAGGAAAGCCCCATGGATTTCACGTATATTATTAAGTCGACCCATCGTGACGTGGCAAAATTGCGGTGAGCCAGAAACACTTGCGGATTGAGTTTCTATTAATTAAGTTAATATATGGCTCAAGTTTCACGTTGGCCACCTGTTTGGCACAAAGGTATGTTGCCCCACAAACCAACGACGTAATTTGAAAGAAAAAAAAAACATTTCTTCATAATTCGTTTTTAATCATTCTTCTCTGCCATGTTTAACATCCTACGTTTTCGTTTTAAAGAATTAGGATCGAAATTTTATAAATTATATTTTTATGCAATTCGATATTTTGGTGTAACTTCTAGACACAGTTTTAGTTTTTGCCTCGTCTACTCAGTACCGTCTATTTTGTAGAAAATTTTCAAAATCTTATAAGTTGCGTGAAATTTGTTTGGAATCACTCTGAAATCCCTCAATGACTGTAAATTAAAAATGTGAAATTTCCAGAGCTCTCAAGAATTCCCTGTAATCCTCAAAAAGCCTCTGAAATATTTGAAATCCAAGGGAATCTTTCCAGATAACTTGAAACCTTCTGATAGAGCTCTTAAATAGGGTGGTCCGAAAATTTGTTTTCGAATTTTTGTGCAAAACGCCTTGAAATTTGTTCGAATCCACAAAAAAATAAACGCATTTTTTTCTGAATAAATTATATTTGGAGGTGCTGCAAGCCCTATGAGGTTTAACACGTATTTTCCATAAGAAAAAAAGACGTTTTTGTACATTTTATTCAGAATTCCCAATATTAGGTGAATCGAGTTCAAAATTCACCATTTCTCTTCACAATTAGTCACAGAATGCGAATAAAATATTACTTTTCAGATATCTCCCCCATAAGTTTGTTTTATAGGATTTATTATTGTTTTAGTAACTTTCTCTTAGAAAGAAACTCTCTTAGTCAAGGTTTTTTTCTGAATTTTTCAACTTATTTTTAACGTTTCAATTTAAAGCGAGGTGATAATCAACTGAACTAACAAAAATAATTTTTAAACAATTTGTTATCAATTATAAGAATATTCTCTTAGAATAATGCTACAAAGTTGCGTTTTTTTCTATATTCTTAAGCTTTTTTTTTCACTTTTCACTTAAAGTGAGTAGGAACTTTATTTTATTTAGTAAAAAAAATGGTTTTAACAAAAATGTAAATATTTATAGCTATCTTTTTCTAGATCAATACTACAAAGTTGCGGTTTTTTCTTGAAATTTTTAACTTTTTGCCCACTTTTCACTTAAAGTAAGTAATTATTTAATTTAAATTAGCAAAAATAATTGTTCACACAATTTATTATCATTGCTAATGATATTTTCTTCTGTTTAATGATAGAAATCTGCGGGCTTTTCTGGAATTTTTAAGTTTTCGCCCACTTTTCACTCAAAGTGAGTTGATATTTAATTTAATTTAACAAAACTAATTGTTTGAACAAAATATTATTGCTTATGGCTATCTTCTCTTAGATTAGTGCTAAAAAGTTAAGGTTTTTTCCAAACTGTTAAACTTTTTGTCTACTTTTCACTTAGTGAGGTAATAATTAATGCGAGTTAACAAACATGCTTATCTAAAAAAATTATTATTGTTTCTAACCATTTTATCTTAGATAAGTGCCAGAAAGTTGTGGTTTTTTCTGAAATTTTCAACTTTGCACTGAATGGAATTCGAACGAAATTCAATTAGATTGAATTAGATTGAATGGTTGATTAAATTAGATTGTTTTTTATTTAAAAAACATTTTTTTTTTTTAAATATCAACCATTATACTTTGGATCAAAAATTTATATTTTTAGGTCGAAATTTTTAACTTTTCATCACATTCCAATTAGATTGAAGCAATAATTAATTCATGTTGAAAAAATAATGGTTTAAACCAATTATTATCGTCGCTTATAATATTTTCTCTGCTTAATGATAGCAACTTTCGGTTTTTTCTGAAAATTTTACCTTTTTTCCCACCTTTCACTTGAAGTGAGTTGATATAATTTAATTTAACAAAAATAATTGTTTAAACAAATTATTATTGTTCATGGCTTCCTCCTCTTAGATTAGTGCTAAAAAGTTGCAGTTTTTTCTAAATTCTTCAGGTTTTTGTCCACCTTTCATTAAGTGAGGTAATAGTTGATGCGAGTTAACCAACATGCTCTTTCAAACAATTCTTTATTGTTTATAACCATTTTCTCTTCGATAAGTGCGGGAAAGTTATGTTATATTTTCAGGTCGAAGATTCAAATCTTTGGTTGAAAGTTGAACTACTTTCTTAAAAACTCCATTTTTGCGTTGAAGATTCATAATTTATTAGAAAATTCGAAATTCAAATTTCAATGAATGAATTCAGATTTTTTGTTTTAATTAATTTTGTTCTTAACATTGGGAGAATAACAAGAACAATTTACTTATAACAATGCAATAATATTTAAAATATGATTCTCTCTGATGTTTATTTATTATTTTCTCACAACTAATAAGGTAAAGCAAAGTTGAAAATTTCAAGAAAAAACCGGAACCATGTAGTATTAAACTAAAAGAAGATAACTTAAAAATTTACAATCTGTTTCAATCATTATTTTTGCTAAATAAAATAAAATAATTACTTACTTCAAGTGAAAAATGGACAAAAAGTTGAAAATTTCAGAAATACCGCAACTTTGTAGCATCATTCTAAGAGAATATTGTTGAAATTATTAAAAAATTGTTTAAATAATTATTCTTGTTAACCTAAGTGATTATCATCTCGCTTTAACTGAAACGTTGAAAATAAGCTGAAAAATTCAGAAAAAACCTTGCCATCCTAACCCTTTTCTGAGAGAAAGTTGCTAAAAACAATAATGAATTGTTTAAAGAATTCAAATAAACATGCAAGTATTAGTGTAAAGTAGTACTTCATGTATTTGAAACAATCTGCGTTAAAAAAACCGCAAAAAAATCATGATTAGCGCTGAAAACTCGAAAAACCCATGTTTTCACTTTTGGGGGTTTTTTGGAACCCTATAAAACAGATTTATGGGGATGATATTTGAAAAGTATTATTTTATTCGCATTCTTTGACTAAATTTGAAAATGGTGAATTTAGAACCCGATTCGCACCTAGGATTGAGAATTGTGAATAAAATTTACAAAAACGTCTTTTTTTCTTATGGGAAATACGTGTTAAACTTCATGGGGCCTGCGCCACCTCTAAATAATCTTTTTTTTCCAAAAAAAAAATGCGTTCTTTTTTGTGGATTCGAACAAATTTCTGGACGTTTTGCATAAATATTCGAAAAAAAATTTCTAATTCATTTTTGGACCACCCTACTCTTGAAGTTTTCAATATTATTATTATCATCGACTTTCTTCGGATTATTGCAAATTAATGCTTTCGACCCCAGTGGGCACAAGCAGCAGCAGACATTTTTGGAACGTCTAAAAAACAGCCTAAGTCAGACCAAATAATAACGTTTCAAGAACGTGCGATGTTTCAAATACGTCCTAAAAACGTTTTTGGAACATTGGATGTTTTTGGAACGTTCTGAAGACATCTTTTGACGCGTACTTCCAAAAAAACGTTCTAATAACGTTCAATTTACGTTCGACCCCTGTGAGCTTGTTTTCTCAAAAACTTGAATTCAATTTCCTTGAAATTTGTTACAGTATTTGAAGTCTCGTTCACTCTTCAATTCGAATTCTTCGGGATTGAACGTTTCCTGAATCTGGAAGTCAACTACCCATAAAATGTTTACAAATTCCTAGGAACTTATTAATTCCCTTGAAAAATCCTGAAATCTCATGATGTCCCTTAAAATTTTTGGCTGTATTTGAAATCTATTGTACACTAAAAGTCGAAACTGATTCTTAGTTGTTTTTCTTCAGAACTCCGTTCTACTCTTAATATGATAAGAAAAAGTGAAGTTTCAGCAAGCGGTTTAAATTTTAATTTCAACATATATCAATGACGGAACCGGGATTCCCAGTTTAAATCGAGATTGAAAGTATTTCGTAACCCGGCCTCGGTATACAAATACCTTCCTTGTTGTCAAGATGAAGATTTCCATTTTGATTCCGAGTTCAACTTCCGTAGATTTTCTGTGCACTTGTGGAAATAGTCAGCGTTCTACCGTTTCCATACAAACGACAAAATTATACGCGAAATCCAGATATTATGCTTCTTGCACGATTATACCATTGCCCTTTCTCCCCATAGACAACACAGGTTTAAACACATCTATGCATGCATATTTATATATGTATAGCGTTCTGTGTTCTATTTTCAATGTTCAATGTTTAATGTTTAATGTTCCGTGTTCTCTGTTCCGTGTTCTGAACGGAAACCAGATCCGGTTCCTTGCGTAGGCGATAGGCGCAGTCTGTAATCCTTCGAGCAACGGATAACTTATCGCCTGTGAGGCAGAGTACATTTTATCAAGTCACTTACTGATCTGTCGAGGCCTGTTCAACTAAGATGAAAATGATGTCGGTTGTACTCTATTTTATGACCCCATAAGGAACAGAAGGCCATCATTGATATAAACAGACTCAGGACATCCAATCCTTATTGGAATTATAATGTCCGAACGATCAGGAACTTTAAAATTTATTAACTTTATTCCCGTTTTTATTGCATTCTCGTTATTTTTATGCTTTAAAAGTATCGGCCACTTCAGCCTTTTTATTACTAACTAACTGGCATGAATGGAAATAGTAATAGTCAGTTATAATGTAAGTGCTTCTACTAACAATCCTCAAGCAGATATTCAAAGAATACTCGTATTAGAGAAGAAAAAAGCGATTTACTTGCTGCACAAAAGAGGTTATCCAATAAGTGGAAAATATGTTGGTGATCTTCCAGGACAAAAAATATATTCCTTCTTGTGAAAAAACGCGAGGATAAAAAATATAGACCTTAGGCGAATATATTTGACTCTTATTTTTTTCATTAAAAAAAAAATCTGCTCGCTGCGCAGACACATTCTCATCGCGCGCTTCGCTCGCAAGTTTGAGCGCGCCTAGGGCACGCGTCTTCCGAATCTCGCGCTTCGCGCTCGGTTATGAATTTACCTCGCGCTACGCGCTCGGCCTTTGTACCTACCTACAGTTGTATAAAAAGCTTGTGAAACTCAAAAGCGAAATGTTGACTACTTTAATTTGATGAGTGTGAATTCTCTTTAGTTAAAGCTTCTCCCGGCTTTCACGAACACATTCTCATCGCGTGTCTCGTGCTGCGCACTTGATCAAAGTTTGTCCAAAACGGTAGAGTTGTTTTGCTGCCTAGCTTTTTTTCGCATGTTGTGTAATTTTTCTAGAACTTCCATTGTTTAATTTTTAATTAGATTTTTTACGATTGAAACAAAAACCACGCGTCCAATAGGAAAAATTATAATAAATTTACAGACATTTTTCGGATAAACAACTTTTCTCTATCAATCTTCTGTCTTAGCATTAGTCATTTTTTCAAAAGATTTATTATTTCATTTTTAAAGTTATTTTTCCTGACTGAAATGAAAAATACATATCCTGTTAAATAAGTTGATAACACATATGAAGATATTTTACTGGTAAAGAACTTGCGTCTATTTGAATTTTCCTAATCTTGTGTCAATTGTCCAAATATTTATTTTTTCATTTTTTATATGCTTTTTTATAAATGAGGCAAAAAATACATGTCCTATCAAAAAGTTAATTTTACCAAATTTGTAGATCTTTTCTTGGTGCACCATTTTAGTTCATTTATATTTCCCCGTATCTCACACAGTTTGACCAAAACATGAATCTTTCTATTTTTCATTATTTTTTGTGCGACTAAAATTTGAATTTCCGATTTTTTGAGAAAACTCGAAAATTTGTAAAGATCATCCTGGAGGCCTCCAAAAAAGAAACATTTTTCTTCCAAACTTTTTTCCATATCTTGCGTTGTTTGGCTAAAAACTCTCATTTTTGTTTATATTTTTGAATTTTTAAAGTGCCACAACTCTGACAATTTTTTTTTATCAAAAAAAAATCATAAGGATAAATTGTTTTACTTTGCAACTACTGCAAAAAGCCGTACGTGAAATTTTTGAGGCTTGGAAAAAAAATTCCAAAAAAATTGTCAAAATGCTCCCCCTCTTTTATTTTTAATCCAAAACAGCTGGTTAACGAACTCGACTTGTATTTTTGGTCCCATAAAATGGGTGCCAAAGCACGATCGAATATAATCATTCTTTCAAAAGTTATCAAGTTCGCAGATTATTTTTGATTATTTTTTCTGCGATAAAAATTGGAATATTCGATTTTTCGAGAAAATTCAAAAAGTTTTATTCCCGATCTTGTAGCGCTCCCAAGAAGAAACATTTTCTCTCTCTGACTTTCTTTTCAATCTTGCGTTATTTGGCTAAACATTCCCATTTTCTTTGATATTTTTGAATTGTGAAAATACCATAACTCTGACAATTTTTTTTTTAGTCGAAAAATATGATCAGGATAAATTGTTTCACTTTCTACCCAATACAAGAACCGTACTTAAAATTTTTGAGACTTGGAAAAAAAGTCGAAACAAATTTTCAAAATGCTTCCCCTCTCCTATTTTTGATCCAAAACAGATGGTTCACGAACTTGACCTGTCTTTTTGGTCCCTCAAAATGTGTGCCAAAGAGCAATCCAATCCAATCATTGTTCCGAAAGTTATCGAGTACTAAGGGGTCTCAAAACGTGGAGATTTCATTAAATCCGCGAATGTCAATTTTCGCATAAAACCAATACCTTCTCATTCAGAATGAGAATGTAAATAAAATTCCAATTTCCATACAACCGGAAAAAGTCAAAAACCATGTAGGACAACATCAGAATGCATAAAGAAGAAGACCCCGAATAACGCACAAACGTTTTGCAAACGCTTTGGAAACGTTTTCTAAAAAACCAAAAACGTTTGGAATTTTTATCAAGAAAAATGTTTTGAAAACGTTGGATACTTCCGCTGATTTTTGAGACTCAAGTGAATAAAACTTTTAAAAAACGTTTGACCAATAAAATTTATCCGATAAATGGCGTGATCTTTTTCATAAGTCGCAGGAAGCTATATAGTTTCCTGTTATACATACGACTTCGAAACATATGTTAAGGAAAAACACGGAAAAGTTATCATTAGAAATTAGGCTATGGTCTAAATACCATTAAAAGTATACATGAGCCACTGAAAAAATTATTTATTTTTTGATCAAACATTCTTCAAATCTCCTTAAAACGTTTCGCACACGTTTGATGAACGTTTTCCAAACGTTGGATAAACTTTTTGTTAACGTTTGACAAATGTCTTGCAATCCAGTGGGCAGTGTCATAAGACGTTTTTAGGACGTATTGGGGCCAATAAACGTTTTTGGGACGTTTCTTTGCCTGACTTAGGACGCTGTTTCAGACATTCTTAAAAAGTCTTTCAAACTTTACGTCCTCAAAACGTTTTTAAGACATTCTAGAAACGTCTTTAAATTTCGTGCCCACTAGGAAACGTTTTAGAGATGTTCGCAAATTTCCCGGAAACGTTATCAAGGGGTTATTCATGATTATCTGTAGTTATTTATATTTAATTTTTGGACAAAACAATTGAAATCGAGCATAACAAAATTTATCTACGGATGCTTTACTGTAACAGGTTAAAAAATTGCTTTGAATAAGAAAATGTGTGAAATTCTCTTAAAAAATTCGTAGCTTTAGTTTTACTAGTTTCTGAATATTTGATAATAAATTTGGTCTATATTGTATGAAACAAAATCGTTTTTAGGTGGCTGGATTCACACACTTGAACCTCTATCTTCTTTCTCTGAAGAATGGTCCTCATTTTCTATTTTCAAAATTTATTTCAGCTCAAAATTAAATTGAATTCCGAAGAACTGAAGAAAAATGAATAACATTAAATTAAATCATAACAATACTCAATATGACTTCCGATATGATTGCATATAAAATATTGAATCCCAATTTTGATCCAAACAATCTCTTAAATTTTTTAATCTCCAATTTGAAAACCTGTTGAGCAACAATCATTTTCTCGACACTCATTCTTGAATAATTTTAATATTCATTGCGACAATAAATCTTACAACTGCTTGTTGATAGATACCATTTTGAAAACCTTAATCGATATTGATAATTGAATATTGAATATTGAATATTGAATATTGAACATCGAACATTCAGCCCCGATATTGAATGAGCATCAATTTTCTGAGACTTGTTTCCTACAAAGCACTTGCCTAAAATCTTCTTGTTTTTCCCGTGGCAGAAAATAATCATGGGAAACATGTAATGTTATAATTGAAAATGGTAGAAGATAATTGAACCATGCAACATAACCTACAATGTTTGGGGTGTGAAGGAACACTAATAAAAGTTGTGGAGAGTGGTAGTATTGTCCACTTTACTCCACAGCTTTTGTGCATTCTCTTCTCGTGTACTCACAACTTTCATTGTTCCAAACTCATGTATTCTTCAAGAATAACCTGGAGAATTTAATGTAGTCACTGACAATACTGCTGCAAATCTTCTGCATCTTCATGTTCCCCAACCATTGGCGTCCAGTATTAAAATTTTCGCCAATACCACAGACGATCCATTTTGTCTGATTGCACGACAAACAAGATGTTGAACGAGTAACTGTGAACAAAAATTCAGAAGAAAATTTTGTGAGCGGTCGACAAAGTTATTCCCGCCCGCATCCGCGGGCTGTAATCTGTGATTCCAGCCCACTCTCGAAGTGCGCATTCGTCACTGTCATCACCATTGAGCATGCGCACCACTTTGAACTCTTGAATTTCAATTTGAAGTTACTGCTTTATCGTTTTTCCTGAAAGGCAAACAGTATCGTGTGGGGAAGGGGTGACTTTGGTTAATCCCGCAGGAGTGTGAAGTTTGCTGCACTTGCTACCCTTGTGCGAAAATCACTTGAATGGAGATTAAACAGTAGGGTGGTCCGAAAATGTATTAGAACATCTTTATTCGGATTCTTATGCAAAACGCCTGAAAATTTGTTCGAATCCACAGAAAAATTAAACACAGTTTTTTAAAAATAATGTTTAGAGGTGGCACAAGTCCCATGAAGTTTGACACGTATTTCCCAAAAGACTAAAAGACGCTTTTGTGAATTTTATTCAGAATTCTGAATATTAGGTGAATCGAGTTCGAAATTCCCCATTTCTCTTCACAATTAATCATAAAATGCGAATTAAATATTACTTTAAAAATATCACCCCCATAAAGTCTGTTTTATAGGGCCCCAAAAAACCCCCATAAGTGTAGAAATGTGTTTTTCGAGTTTTTGGAGCCAATTATGATTTTCTGTCGGTTAATTTAACGCAGGTTGTTTCAAATACATAAAATACTACTTTATACTGATAATTAGATGTTAATTTACATCCTTTAAACAATTTATTATCGTTTTTAGCAACTTTCTCTTAGAAAAGGGTTAGAAAGTCAAGGTTTTTTTTTAATTTTTCAACTTATTTTCAACATTTGTGTTAAAGCGAGGAAATAATTAATCAAAGTTAACAAAAATACTTGTTTGAACAATATTTTATTATTTATAACAATATTCTCGTGGAATAATGCTACAAAGTTGCAGTTTTTTCAGAAATTTTCAACTTTTTTTACACTTTCCACTTAAAGTAAGTAATTATTTAATTCAATTTAGCAAAAATAATTGTCTAAATGTATTTTAAATATTTATAGCTATCTTCTTATGAATGAATATCACATAGTAGCGGTTTTCTATGAAATTTTTACCTTTTTATCACTTTTCAATCAGATTAAACTGATAATTAATTCATGTTAAGAAAATAATTGTTTCCACAATTTATTATTATTGATAATAATATTTTATTTGCCTAATGATAGAAACTTGCAGTTTTTTCTGAAATTTTTAACTTTTTGTCCACTTTTCACTTGAAGTGAGTTAATGTTTATCATAATTTACACATATAATTGCTTGGAGAAATTATTATTGTTCATGGCTGCCTTCTCTTAGATTAGGGCTAAAAAGTTGCAGTTTTCTCTGAAATGTATAACTTTGCTTTACCTTTTTTAGTTATGAACAAATAATAAATAAACAAAAGGGAGAATCATATTTTAATTATTATTGTATTGATTCCAGTACATTATTTTTATTCTTTTCCCAATGTTCAAAAAAACGAATTAAAACAAAAAAGCTGCATTCATTCAGTGAAATTTGAATTTCGAATTTTCTACTAAAATTAGAGATCTTTAACGAAAAAATTGAATTTTTAGGAACGTAGTTCAATTTTCAACCAAACAGTTGAATTTTCGACCTAAAAATATAAATTTTTAATCAAAAATGTAATGGTTGATATTTCAAAACAAATTTTTTTTTATTTTAAATGAAAAACAATCTAATTCAACCAACAATTAAATCAATTGAATATAATTCAATCTAATTGAATTTTATTCAAATTCCATTTGGTGCAAAGTTAAACATTTCAGAAAAAACCACAACTTTCTAGCACTTGTTTAAGAGAAGATTGTTATAAACAATAATAAATTGTTTAGATAAGGATGTTTGTTAATTCGCATTAATTATTACCTCACTAAGTGAAAAGTGGTCACAAAGCTTAAGAGTTTTAAAAAAAACCGCTACTTTTTAGTACTAATCTTCGAGAAGGAAGTTATAAGCAATAATAATTTGTTTCAACGATTATTTTTCTTAAATTAAATCAAATATTAGCTGACTTCAAGTAAAAAGAGGGCAAAAAGTTAAAAATTTCAGAAAAAACCGCAAGTTTCTATCATTAGCAAAAAAAATATTATTAGCAATGATAATAAATTGTTTGAACAATTATTTTTTTAGCATTAATTATTATTACTTTATTCTAATTGAAAAGTGGACAAAAAGTTGAAAATTTCACAAAAAACCACAACTGTATAGCACTTATCCAAGAGAAAATGTTTATAAACAATAATAAATTGTTTAAATAAGCATGTTCGCTAACTCGCATTAACTATTACCTTACTAAGTGAAAAGTGGTCAAAAAGCTTGAGAGTTTTGAAAAAACCGCAACTTTTTAACACTAATCTTAGAGAAGGAAGTCATAAGCAATAACAATTTGTTCAAACAATTATTTTTCTTAAATTAAATGAAATAGTAGCTCACTCCAAGTGAAAAGTGGACAAAAAGCTAAAAATTTATTCAAAAAACCGCAAGTTTCTATCATTAGGCACAGAAATATTATTAGCAATGATAATAAATTGTTTGAACAATTATTTTTTTAACATTAATTATTATTACTTTAATCTAATTGAAAAAAGGACAAAAAGTTGAAAATTTCAGAAAAAAAAACCGCAACTTTATAGCAATATTTTAATAGAATATTGTTATAATCATAAAAAAATGTTTAAACAATTATTTTTGTTAACTTTGATTGATTATCACCTCGCTTCAACTGAAACGTTGAAAATAAGTTGAAAACTTCAGAAAAAACCTCGACTTTCTAACCCCTTCCCGAGAAAAATTTGCTAAAAAGAATAATAAATTGTTTAAACAATTTCAATAAACATCTAATTATGGATATGAAGTAGTATTTCATGTATTTGAAACAATCTGAGTTAAAAAAATCGGAAAAAAATCATAATTAGTGCCAAAAACTCGAAAACCCCATTTTTTCACTAATGGGGTTTTTTTCGGACCCTATAAAACAGACTTATGGAGGTCATATTTGAAAAATAATATTTTATTCCCATTTTGTGACTAAATGTGGAAGGAAATGGTGAATTTCGAACTCGATTCACCTAATATTGAGAATTCTGAATATAATTTACAAAAACGTCATTTCTTATGGGAAATACGTGTTTAACTTCATGGGGCTTGCGCCACCTCTTAATATTATTTCTTTTCAACGAAAAAATGCGTTTTTTGTGGATTCGAACAAATTTCGGACGTTTTGCATAAAAATTCGAAAAAAAATTTTTTGGACCACTCTAATGACCATAACTTATATATTTATAGAAATTTTAATACAAGGAATCAGTTACAATAATTTAAACAAAGAACACTGTAAGACAGACAACTTTTTCTTCTTATAGTTTCTGAATATACAAGTTTGGCAGGAATATTAATAGTGATGAAAATCAACACATTCTGTACTGTCCAAGATTCCTATTAATACATCTCGTAGAATAAAGTAAAAAATTGCGTAATCATTACACGGGTGAAGTAACTTATCAGCCATGCAAATCAATGTAAAGTTAATTAGGAATAATCAATCTCATTCATTAGTTGAAATCATTTTTTTTTTCATTTCCAATGTGTGAAGATTTTTATTAATTATTTTAATTATAAAAAACATAAAGAGAAATCTACCAAACATATATTTTTACTATTTTTTCTAGTATCCTTAGGTGCGAGAAATTCGTGAAATCTTTTTCTAAATATAAAACTACATACATGAGAGAACGAGAGCTGTTTATTGAAGCATGAATCTCGAACCTGAATGATTCAAATGAAATGAGGCGAGCAGCTACCTGGATTAAGAAATTTAAATTAAAAAACCTTTAAAATAACAAGCTGAAATAAAAAGAAAAATAAGGAATGATCAATATTATTTCACTAATTTTATTTCACTTTATTGCATTTTCCATTACTCTTTCATTTTATTTTCCCTACCTCTGAAAAGTCTTGGGGTTCAGATTTTTCAGGCTTCCCTGTTACCAAAGTCATTACCTGAAACTTGTGTCACGTTCTTAATAACTTGATTAGCTGATACTTGCATAATATTTATCGTTGATTCGTTCTCATCTTCCTCTATTTCTAAATAATATTTTAACAAATCATTTTTATGTATCCTTATCACCGATGAAGAAAATTTACAATCAATTTATCTTTTTTATTGAATATTTATTGATATTTTCTCCACAATGTGAATAAACTTAGTCTCGTTGATTAATCATTTGAGACTTTTCTCTTGTAAAATAGGACACGTGAATTCCGCTATGAGATGAGGCTAAATCAGAGACAATTTTTACATAACACCTTTGCCTAGAGTGTTACGTTCGATTATGTGGGTATTACCATAAATTTCCATTTTTTTTCCTGCGAAGCAATGACCGGTCCCATCTTCTCGAAAAATGACGAAAACAAAAGTTTTTCTAGTTCTTGAAATTTTCGCTCCACATGTAATTTTATATAAACAATTTTCAAAAATCATTCATAAATTTATTCGAAAAAAATTACATTTGGAAATTATTTTAAAAATATTTATTGTGGATTAATATTAACATTCAGAGGCAATCAATATCCTAGGTTCAAATACTGGGCTCGAGTACCACCATTTCAAATTGTTTTCTTCTCTATTTGATTTTTTCACAGTCCTGTTATCTGAAATATATATTATCAATATTATCAACATTCACGAATAAAACATATTTTGGATGTTGAATACGAAAATATATCACGGAATTAGAAATCGGTGTCCAATTCTATTACCGGACTGAAATAAATAATTTATAAATAAATAAATAATTAGAGTATCTAGAATTGTTGCGTTAGAAATTTTTTTTTAGAATTTTTATGCGAAACGCCCAGAAATTTGTTCGAATCCACAAAAAAATAAACGCATTTTTTTTGGAGAAAAATATATTTAGAGGTGGCGCAAGCCCCATCACGTATTTCCCATAAGAAAAAAAAACGTTTATGTAAATTTTATTCAGAATTTCCAATATATTAGGTGAATCGAGTTCGAAATTCACCATTTCTCTTCACAATTAGTCACATAATACGAATAAGATATCACTTTTGAAATATCACCCCCAAAATTCTGTTTTATAGGGTCCCAAAAAACCCCCATAAGTGAAAAAATGGGTTTTTCGAATTTTTGGAGCTAATTATGATTTTTTTGCGGTTTTTTCAACGCAGATGGTTTCAAATACATAAAATACTACTTGATACTGATAATTAGATGTTTATTTAAATTATTTAAACAATTTATTATTGTTTTAAGAAACTTTCTCTTAGAAAAGGGTTAGAAAGTCAAGGTTTTTTTCTGCATTTTTCAACTTATTTTCAACGTTTCAGTTAAGGCGAGGTAACAATCAATAAAAGTTACCAAAAATAATTGCTTAAACAATTTTCTCTTAATTATAACAATATTCTCCTAGAAGAATGCTACAAAGTTGCAGTTTTTTCAGAAATTTTCAACTTTTTTTCCACTTTTCACATACAGTAGGTAATTATTTAATTCAATTTAGCAAAAATAATTGTAAAAATGGATTGTTAGTATTTATAGCTATCTTCTTCTAGATTAATACTACATACTTGTAGGTTTTTTCTCGGAATTTCGAACTGATTATTACGTTTCAATTAGATTAAAGTAATAATTAATTCATGTTTAACAAATAATTGTTCGAACAATTTATTATCATTGATAATAATATTTTCGTTGCTTAATGATAGAAACCTGCGGTTTTTTCTGAAATTTTAATTTTTTGCCCACTTTCCACTTGAAGTGAGTTAATATTTAATTAAATTTCACAAAAATAATTGTTGTGACAAATTATTATTGTTTATGGCTATCTTCTCTTAGAATAGTGCTAAAAAGTTGCAGTTTTTTTGAAAAGTTTAACTTTGCTTTACCTTTTTAGTTGTGAACAAATAATAAATAAACATTAGAGAGAATCATATTTTAAATAGTATTGTATTGTTTTAAGTAAATTATTATGTTATTTTCCTAATGTTCCAGAAAAATTATTTCAAACAAAGAAGCTGAATTCATTCAGTGAAATTTGAATTGGAATTTTTTGAATTTGGAATTTTACACTAAAATTATGGATCTTCAACGAAAAAATTGAATTTTTAAGAAAGTAGTTTAACTTCCAACAAAGAGTGGCGTTTTCGACCTAAAAATGGAAATTTTTAATGAGAAGTAAAATGGTTGATATTTCAAGAAAAAAGTTTCATTTTAAATAAAAAACAATCTAATTGAACCAACAATTTAATCAATTCAATATTATTCAATCTAATTCAATTTCATTCAAAATCCATTCAGTGCAAAGTAAAAAATTTCAGAAGAAGTCACAACTTTTTAGCACTTATATAAGAAAAAATGGTTATAAACAAGAATAAATTGTTTAAATTGGCATGTTTGCTAACTCGCATTGATTATTACCTCACTAAGTAAGTGAAAAGTGGACAAAAAGCTTAACATTTCAGAAAAAATCGCATCTTTTTTGCACTAATTTAAAAGAATATAGCCATTAAAATAATAATTTGTTCAAACAATTTTTTTTTGTGAAATAAAAATAAAATATTAATTCACTTTAAGTGAAATGTGGGCAAAAAGTTAAAATTTCATAAAAAATCGCAATTTTCTATTACGAAGCAACGGAAATATCATTAGCAATAATAATCAATTGTTTAAACAATTATTTTTTCACATGAATTAATTATTATTCTGATCTAATTGAAAATTGAGAAAAAGTTGAAAATTCCAGAGAAAAAGCAAGTTTCTATCATTAAGCAACGAAAATATTATCATCGATAATAATAAATTGTTTAAGCATCTATTTTTTTAATATGAAATAATTATAACTCTAACCTAATTGAAAAGTGATACAAAGTTGAAAATTTCAGGAAAAAACAGCAACTATGTAGTAATAATCTAGAAGAAGATATCTATAAACATTCACAATTTGTTTAAACAGTTGTTGTTGCTAAATGAAATTGAATAATTACTAACTTCAAGTGAAAACTGGACAAAAAGTTAAAAATTTCAGAAAGAACCGGAACTTTGTAGCATTATTGTAGAAGAATATTATTATAAAAAATAACAAATTGTTTAAACAATTACTTTTGTTACCTTCATTCGATTATTACCTCGCCTTAATTGAAACGTTAAAAATAAGTTGTAAAATTCAGAAAAAACCTTAACTCTCTAACCCTTTTTAAGAGAAAGTTGCTAAAAACAATAATAAATTGTTTGAAAAACTTGAATAAACATCTAATCATCCTTATAAAGTAATACTTCATGTATTTGAAACAATCTGTGTTAAAGAAATCTAAAAAAATCATTATTCGTGCCAAAAACTCGAAATTTTTTCGAATATTTTATTCGCATTCTGTCACTAATTTTGAAGAGAAATGGTGAATTTTGTACTCGATTCACCTGATATTGAGAATTCTGAATAAAATTTACAAAAACGTCTTTTTTTCTTATGGGAAATACGTGGTGAAAATCATGGGGCTGCCACCTCTAAATTTGTTTTTTTCAAAATAAAAAAAG
>WSXT02096551.1:0-11562 GCA_011762715.2 Neuroterus valhalla
ACATACATACATACATACATACATACATACATACAGACAGACACATTCGTAAAAACCGGTTTTTCGGGTTCGTGGGGTCTCAAAGCATGGACATTTGAAAAAAACGGGGGGAGGTCAAATTTTACACAAATCTAATGCCTTCTCCTGATGAGAATGTAATAATTATGAATGCCTGAGAAATTCCAATTTTAGTTATTTATGCATTTTCAAAATTGAAAATCCTACTTTTCATCATCAATCTTTCTTTACCTGAAGTTGAATAAAAAATTTATTTATATTCAGTTCTGGTACCAAAAAAATATGTTCTAGTAATTCAGGGAAAAGCACAATAATAGAAATTCTGTGTTTTCATTTTATACGTACTTGAAAATCATTCTGTTTGAATGATTTCAGCCCCATGTCGCTACATGTTTCCATCACGTAAGGGTTGAAATGCTTGCGTCAAAAACACAAATTGTCGAAAGGAGATTTGAAAATTCTCTAGGCTGAGTGAGCTCACTAGAGTAGAGAACAAACGAGGTAGGACGAGATGAGAAAAAACAAAAAAAAAGTAAATCGTCTCCGCAAAAAGTTCGCTCACTGATTCCGTCTTCCCGAGGGATCCCGACAGCTTTCTTTCTGCACCGCTTCACCGTGTCCGTCCTTTTAATAAATTCCTAGACTATCTGTCGAGTAGATGATTAATTCTTTTCTCCTGCTCCTCCAGAAACGTATTTTATTTGCGCATTAACCCCAAAGTTAACATCTCCTTGACTGACTGGCCCTCATATTGGATTTGGTGAAACGTGAGAAGAAAAATGTTGAAAAAAGGGGCTTGCAACTCAATTAATTCTACCCTTCCTGTTAAATATAATATATTACCATCGTCTATTGAATTTAGCTTAACAGCATTCAAAATTCCTATATTTTTATGATGCGTTTCTCTCCGGATTAAATTTCATTGGAATTTAATTTTGGAGAGCTATATTTCATCATGCGTTATACCAAGAGCCAGGAATTGTATCAATAAAAAGGCACATTTGATTTTATGACGATAAATAGAAAGTGTTTTTAATTTCATTCGCTACGTATTTAAATCGCATTTGATTTGAATAATTGCTATGGCATGCAGCGATTTTAAACTATTAAAGAGAGGAACAATTCCTCGTGTCGCAAAATACTTAATCTGCTTTGCGAATTACGATGAGCCACGAGCTGTCAAGATAAGGCGATAAAAAATGGTAATGCGCTTAGATATTGCATTTGAATTCATGTGTAGAGCTGCATGCCATATTTGAATATTTATTTTTATTATGTTCATTAATTACGGGTAACATTTTATGTTTTGTTACTTTTAGAAACATTTTTCCAGATCCAACATTCACGATTCGAATATACATAGAAGAAACAGGTACCAGTCTTTGAATCTGTTGAAATAGTAGTTATTGAAAAGTAACTTTTGTAACACCAAAACTTCGAAAGTGATCAACTGCACGGACCTGCACAATTTGAAAACACTCTGGTAGAACTTGGAATCTGTCGCTCACTCTATCTCGCACACGCCATTCACGAGAAATTCAACTTCTTGATTTTCCAATAATTTACCTTAAACTTTAAATAACTTCTATGCAAAAGTTAATGCAGTTCCTGAATCAAGAAAAGTATTATTCGAAAGCAAACACGTTTGAAAGAGCAATTGAAGATGTGTTCAATTATTCAATGTGAATATGTTATTTACTTCAAATTGTTTTTTTGAAATCAAATGGGAAGAAATATTTACAATTAGTTTATTGCATTTATGGTTATGCAATAACCATATTCTATGGTTTACCTGCATCAAAAATGTTATCAAGTCGAGTAGATATTCTTCTGAAAGATGAAATCTCCCAAAAAGACTTTCCAAAAGGAAATTTGGGAAGGTGAGAGAAATTTCGTAATAAAGTATTATTTTCAAAAACCCCAAATGAGTCACGTACGCTCAGTTGAGAGTCGTCTTCAAAGGTATATATTATTTTAACTATTTTTCTTCATGAACTGGAATAAATATAATGCACCTGACCTTCGACACTGCAAATTATTTGCAAACTTTGTTAGAAAGAATACAACTTTGATCTTTTTTCTTTATTTACTGTTGACACAGGCATATCGAGTCTCTCATCTGCCTGCTTTTCGTTAAAGTTACCAATTCAACGATAAATGAATAGAAAAGGGGTGGAGCTTCCGAAATCGATAAAATATGTATTAATCGTAAGATTTTATTAGATTTGAAAAAACTATTAAAAGTTATAAAAGCGGGCAGATAAGAGACTCGACATTACTGTGTCAATGGTAAGTGGAGCAAAAAGATAGAAGTTGTATCATCTATTTAACAAATCATGCAAATAATTTGCAGTGTTGAAGATCAACTGCATTATATGTTATTCAGTTCATGAAGAAAAATAGTTCAAATATTATTTCTTTCATGTTGTTTTCCTTTTTATGATTTATGATTCATGAAAATATCACTATCCTTTGACATACCTTTGAAGACGATTCTCAACAGAGCATACGCGACTGATCTGGTTTTTTTTTATTTTATTACCACATATTTTTTATAAATAACCGTAAATTGTTATGAATGAAAACAAATTGCATATATTACCACAAATTTAATATATTCCTACGAATTTTATGAATGATCGACAATTTAATGAATTACCACAGATTTCATAAATTACCACAAATTCCATAAATTACCATAAATTTAATGAATTACCACAAATTTTATAAATCATCACAAATCTAATAGATTACGAAGAATTTCAGAAATTTCCAAAAATTCGATACATCTCTCATATTTCATAAATTTCCATAAATGTCACAAGTTCCCCGAAATTCCCACAAATTTAATACATTTCCTCAAATTTCATTAATTACAATGAATATCATAAATAACCACGAATTAAATAAATTTCAGGAATTTTTGTGAAATTCATAAATCACCATCAATTTTTTGAATTTCCATTAATTTTCTTAACCTAGATAAATAACCATAAATCACAAATTTTCGTATATCTATGTTAACATACCGGTTACCGATATTTTCCTGAAAACTCCGACACAATCTTAATACTCTGTATAAGGAATCATAGCTGATGAAAAACTTACTTGTTAAATACTAAAACACGTATTCCATTTTTTGATTTATAAGTTAATTCTGAAAATTGGCTAAACTGTCTCGAGTTGAAGTGAGAAAGGAGATCCATTTTTGATCAAAAGAAAAACTAGTATCTCATCAATTTCGGAAACAGTAAAAGATAATAAATATATTTTCCGGTAAGAAAAAGATACTCAATAAAATTCGGTATTAAAATTTCCTTTGAAAATTGAAAATTCAGGATCTCATTTTCAAATGACCAGGGGTCACCCCACTTTCTGAAGAATAATTTTGCGTCACTCCTTTGATGATCCTGCAGCTCAATAATTGACATGCCAGCACTGGCGCAGAAGAGATAGAGGATCACAAGCACAGTGGTTCAAAATCGAACAGTTGTGTTCATAATCGCCTACAGGTTGTATTACTTAACCGATTTGAATGTTTTTTTTTTGCTCAGCAATCAATTCTTAAGAGAATTGTGGCGAGCGATTCTTAGATTTGTTCCTCAGATTAACAATATCTAAACAAATAAAGTGACACAATTGGCCATTTCAGGTTTGTGAATTTCTAACTTAAGAAAAAATCCTCAAATAAGCTCACTATCGGACAGACACAAGTTAACAATTACTATTTTTATAAACAAGTTGTATTAGCGAATTGTTGCTCGCGTGTATTTCCCATGGGATTTTTTTTTTTTTTTTTACTCTAATTGCTACTATTTGTCATAAGAGTCATAATTTGAAATAGTTAATTAGCATAAGTTATTAATTACTATTTTTATAAACAATTTTATCAACAAATCTCGCAATCGGCCATTTCCTCTTAGAGAAAAATGTTTTTCTCTTCAACTATTATTGGAGTGACATTTATTGCGATGACTAACCAACGAGATGGCGTAATAAATCATTCATGTGATTGTTACAAACAATTTTTTTATAACTGAGATTTATTACTTTTACATTCAAAAAGGACGGTTTTTCCACTGACACTATCCGAAAATAAACTAAAAATGATTCCAAAATGTGATAGGGGACACTAAATAACAATTTCCGTAATTGTTAACGAAAAAAAGGGAAAAAACTTAAGTTGAGCAACAACAATCTCATTATTATCATAAATATCGATTGTTTCTCTCATTCAATATTACAAATAAGATTATCACAAAAATGATTGAAGAAAAAATTACTTTTTTGTAAGACGAACCCCAGATTGGTATTTTTCATAACATTGTTATAAAAATTGTTATTGACAATCACGTAAATTGTTATTTAGTGTCCCCTACCAAATTTTGTAATCGTTTTTAGTTCATTGTCCGATAATTTCAGTGGAAAAAACCGTTCTTTTTACATGTAAATGTGATAAATCTCAGTTTTTTCAAAATTGTATATAACAATCACATAAATTATATATCACCCCATTTCATTGGTTAGTCATCGCGATAAATGTCACTCCAATAATAATTGGAGAAGAAAATATTTTTTTCTGAGAGGAAATGGCCGACTGGGAGATTTGTCTATAAAAATTATTTATAAAAATAGTAATCGTCAACTTATGATAATTCATTGTTTCAAATTAGGCCTCTTATTGAAAATATTAGCAATCAGAGCAAAAACAATTTGCCGGTGAGGGATACACGAAAGTAAGAATTTGCTTTTAAAAATTATTTATAATAATTAACTTAATTAATATTGGAATTATTGCTGTTCTTTGAGAGTAGTTGAAATAATTCTGGCCAATAGCAAGTTTATTCCAGCATTTTACCTTAAGTTAGAAATTCACAAACCTGAAATGGCTAATTTCGTCACCTAATTCGTTTATATATTGTTAATCTGAGAAACAAATTCAAAAATCGCAAACCACAATTCTCCTAAGAATTGATTGCTGAGAATAGAGAAAAACATTCAAATTGGTTAAGAAATACCACCTGTAGGCGATCAGGAACACTAGTAATAAAAATAAAAAATAATTTAATGAATTAAATTCATTTATTAAAAAATTAGATATCATTAATTATGAATAACATTTAATTACTAAAATTGAATTATTAATAATTTTATTATATTAAATAAAATTAAATTTTAACTCAAGCCGGGTACGAAAGGGATGCATTGGACTTGCCATGCGGGAAAATTCTGAAAAGTATCAATTTGAGTCCGAACATTTTTGTGCTGATCTTAGTGTTCTTTGGCGCTCGTTTCTCTCACCCCCGGCCAATTACCACTGGCCAGGATTCATTTCAGATTATTTAGAATTATCTTTTTCTATCTGAATATTGTCCACAAAGTCTTATTACTTTGAAGTAAGAAAATCCCATTCTGCGATTGGATATGCATTGGGGAAAGTTAGGACACTAGCAATAATTCGTTGCGATTAACGTAACACGTGCTTCTAAGTAGTTTTGAAATATGTGACACCATAGTGTGTTACCACAGTAAGAGTGATATGCGGCGCAGGTGCAATCAGGAAACATGGCTCGTGTCAGTGATTTGAATTGATGACGTGACTCAACCTCTATTGTCTTACAGCCGCTGGAGTGATAATAATTAATGATTGTAGCTTAGAGTGATGAAGGAGAAATTTCGATATTTGTCATAACCAATCAGCATATGTGAACTGCTCTTATACAGTTTGATTTGATATATTATAAGCAGTTGTACTGCATATGATATATCATTGACAACACAAACCGAAAGGGTGCATTAAAATTGGAGATAATTATCTGTCGCTTGGTAACGATCCACAGTTATCAGCAATGATTTACCACTGAATTTACCTGATGAACTAAATAGCTGGGGAGAAAAAATTATAGGAGAATGAGCGAGAAATACGCCTGATTTAATACTCAGTTTCGAGTTTTCATTTATGAAAGTATAATTTGTCATCTTTGTCACTTTCCAACAATGCAACAAGTCCTTTTTTAGTCGTGAGTTCCATCTTTTATACAAACGAAGCGAATCTTTCCAATTTTCGATTATCTGTTCTAAAACGATATCTCACGCGTCCTTATTGATATATATTCTCAAACAAAGCATACTATTGGTGCAAATTCTGTTCTATTTTATATTTGAAAATACAATTTTCCATTGTGCCTTTAGTTGTTTACAAGTCTCATATTTTTTGCAACTTCAAACATACGATACTAAGAATATTATATATCAAACTTTAAGTGTTGGTAAATTTTTAAGCTGTCGTATTTTTCAGGCAACGGATCCCTACGATCATTCATTCCCACAAGCTGATCTGAAGGCTGAAAATAGTTGATATCTGAATTATAAATCTCCTTCATTTTTGAATTAGGAAGTATATATGTACCGGAAAAATCCGGCCAATGCACAGTGGTTCAAAATCCCAAAAAGTTGTCCAAAAATCAGAATTTCGATATTTCACTTCGTTCGAATACCCATATAAGGTTCTTGGGGTGGATGATTCCGGATATTAAGTCAAAAGTCCAAAATTCAAAATGGCGTACCCAAAATGGCAGACACTCTTCTCAAATTTTCCATGCATTCACTTGAAAATGAGTATTACTGGTTTTTTGGGGTCGCTGATTCCAAAAATGAAGTAAAAAATCCAGAATTTAAAATGGCAGACCCAAAATGGCGGTCAATTTCATGAAATTTGTCATGCATTCACTTGAAAATAAGTATTAAAGGGGTTTTTGGGGACGCTGATTTCGAAAATGAAGTGAAAATCCTAAATTCAAAATGGCGGACCCAAAATGGCAGCCATTTTTCTAAAATTTGCCACATTGAGTGAGTTTTTGATGAAAAAAGTTTGTGCGACATGGGAAATGCTCGTGCAGGTACGTACATTAAGAATAAATAATAAAATATGTATAATTGGCAAACATGTTCACTATGTATGCGATGTATTGCAGGGAAAAAATTTATCATTTTTTGAACCTGATTTACAAGTTCACGCAGATAATTATTTTTTTCCGTGCCAGTTCCTGTGTTGAGATTTCTTGTTTCTATCGCGGAAATTTGTCTACTTTTCGGAATTGTCTTCATTTGCTGCCCCCAGCTGCCCCATTCCAAGAAGAGTCGTTTTTAAAAAAAATGTCCCCCATTTCGGGTCCACCATTTAGAATTTTGGATTTTTGAATTCATTCCTGAAATCAGCGACCACAAAAGCCCCTTAATACTCATTTTCATGTAAATGCATAGCAAATTTAAGAAAATTTCCGCCATTTTGTATTTTGGATTTTTGACTTCATTTTCGAAATCAGCGACCTCGAAAACCCCTAAATACTCATTTTGAAGTAAATGCATGTAAAATTTTAGAAAAATGTTCGCCATTTTGGGTCCATCATATTGAATTTTGGATTTCTGACTTCATTTTCGAAATCAGCAACCCCAAAAACCTCCTTATACTCATTTTAAAGAAAATGAATGGGAAATTGTAGAAAAACGTCCGCCATTTTGAGTGCATGATTTTGAATTTTGGGTTTTTGACATCATTTTCAGAATCAGCGTCCTCAAAAACCCCTCAATACGCATTTTCAAGTAAATGCATGAAAAAGTTCAGAAAAATGTCCGCCATTTTGGGTCCAACATTCTGAATTTTTTATTTTTGACTCCATTTCCGAAATCAGTGACCCCAAAAACCTCATATCGGTACTCGAATCAAGTGAAATATCGAGATTCTGATTTTCGGCCAGCTTTTTGGGATTTTGAATCACTGTGCAATGGTACCAAAATTTCGGTACATTCAGTAACGGCTTAAATTTATAGTTTGGCATCTTTAATTAAATTCAAAATTCCTTATTGCTCAACTTGAATTATTGTTCAATTCCCTAATAAATATTGGCTGCTCAATAAGAAATTTCTGAGTTCGGGATTCTGCGATTATAAAAAATAATGAGTTTGAAGGCGATTCAAATAAACCTTTTCGAAACTTTGACGCATTTAATTTGAAACTTTTCAAATTCAGAGAATATTGCTCCTAATTGACAACTTTTGAATCCCAGAGAATATAGAAGAATTCATTTTTCTCTGATATTAATACGATCTCAACATATTTTCGATTTGAATAGTAATATATAATATTGTAGTCTCTCCACTCTTATGAATAACCTTTTATCTGAGTGATCTTTGAATAATGAGCGAAAGACACGCGATCCTTGTTTCTGAAAATTAACTTATTTGCGACATTTGCATTTGAAATCGGCGGTCCTAACTATTTAGAGTGAGTCTGAAGGTGCTTTGGTTCATGACCTAGCGAAATCAATTGTTCTCCACTTCCTCGGACTCGCAGTTTCCAAAGTTTTTTAACTTTCCGCATTAAGAGTTTGTTCTGGAACCCGTTCGATTTCCGGTTTGGAGACACCAGACGGAAGCAGAGTCAGTTCTTAGTTATCTGAAAAGCACTTAAGACGTTACAAAATAGTGCCGCTCGAAGATAAGACTTTTCGATTGTAATTGGACAAGCCTATCTTTTCGCCCTTATCGGCTTCGATAGTAAATCGTCTGCTTGTAAGTTTATTTTCTTCCAAGACCTTATTATCATAAATCAATGTCGTGAAAAATTTTGTTATGGAAACGAAAATTCCATCAATAAAACTTCATTTCGGTAAAAATTTTCAGATCCAGAAAAATGATATTTTTCTATGGCCAAACAGTAGGGTAGTTCAAAAATGCATTACAAAAAATTTTTTCGAATTTTTATGCAAAACGCCCGGGAATTTGTTCGAATCCACAAAAAAATGAATGCACTTTTTTGTTTCGAAAAAAAATAATATTCAGAGGTGCCGCAAGCCCGGTGAAGTTTAACACGTATTTCCCATGAGAAAAAAAGGCGTTTTTGAAATTTTCATTTAGAAATCTCAATATTAGATGAATGGAGTTCGAAATTCACAATTTTTCTTCACAATCGGTCACAGAATGCGATTGAAATATTACTTTTCAAATATCACCCCCATAAGTCTGTTTTATAGGGTCCCGAAAAACCCCCATAAGTGAAAAAATGGGTTTTTCGAGTTTTTGGCGCTAATTATAATTTTTTTGCGGTTTTTTTAAGGGAGATTGTTTCAAATATATGAAATACTACTTCATACTGATAATAAAATGTTTATTCAAATTGCTTAAACAATTTATTCCTTATTTGTAACGTTTCAGTTGAAGCGAGGTATTAATCAACCTAAGTCAACAAAAAAATTGTTAAAACAATTTGTTATTATCCATAACAATATTCTCTTAGAATAATGCTACAAAGTTGCGGTTTTTTCTTAAATTTACAACTTTCCGTCCACTTTTCAATTAGAGTAAAGTTATAATTAAATCATGTTGAAAACAAATTATTTAAACAATTTATTATCATTGCTTATCATATTTTCTTTGCTTAATAATAGAAACTTGCGGTTTTTTCTTAAATTTAAAACTTTTTGCCCACTTTTCACATGAACTGAGTTAATATTCAATTTAATTTAACAAAAATAATTGTTTACACAAATTAATATTGTTAATACCTATCTTCTCTTAGACTAGTGCTAAAAGTTGCGGTTTTTTTCTTAACTTTTAAGCTTTTTATCTACTTCTCACTCAGTGAGGTAATAATTAATGCGAGTTAACAAACATGCTTATTTAGAGAATTTATTATTGTTCATGACTATTTTCTCTTAGATGAGTGCTAGAAAGTTGTGGTTTTTTCTGAAATGCTTAACTTTGCCTTACCTTTTTAACTGTGAACAAATAATAAATAAATATTAGAGAGAATCATATTTTACGTAGTATTGTATTTTTTTAAGTACCCCCCCCCCCCTTCCTCCAAGGAAGGGGGGGGGGCTGGAAGCTCATATTAAAATATTTCCATTCTTTCTTTTTGTCTCTTTTGCATATGAACTCTTCTGTTTTGAATATTTTTCTCAACAATGGAAAAAGAACAAAAATAATTAGGTTAAAAAAATACAATACTACGTAAAATATGATTCTCTCTAAGGTTTATTTATTATTTGTTCACAGCTCAAGAGGTAGAGCAAAGTTAAACATTCCAGAAAAAAACCACAACTGTCTAGCACTTATCTAAGAGAAAATGGTCATGAAGAATAATAAATTGTTTAAATATTCATGTTTGTTAACCCACATTAATTATTACCTCACTAAGTGAGAAGTTGATAAAAAGCCTAATTGTTCAGAAAAAACCCCAACTTTTTAGTACTAGTCTAAGAGAAGATAGGTATTGAAAATAATAATTTGTTTTAACAATTATTGTTGTTAAATTAAATTAAATATTTACTCACTTCAAGTGAAAAGTGGGCAAAAAGTTTTAATTTCAGAAAAACCAAGTTTCTATCATGAGTCAAAGGAAATATTATTAGCAATGATAATAAATCGTTTGAATAATTTCTTTTTTTACATAAATTGATTTTTACTTCACACCTATTGAAAAGTGATAAAAAGTTTCAAATTTCAGGAAAAAACCGCAACTATGTAGCATTAATCTAGAAGAAGATAGCTATAAACATCACAATTTGTTTTAACAATTATTTTTGCTAAATTAAATAAAATAATTACCCACTTCAAGTGAAAAGTGGACAAAAAGTTGTAAATTATAGAAAAAACCTCAACTTTGTAGCATTATTCTAAGAGAATATTGTTATGAATAATAACAAATTGTTTGAATAATTTGAATAAACATCTAATTATCAGTATAAAGTAGTATTTCATGTATTTGAAACAATCTGCGTTAAAAAAAAAACCGCAAAAAAATCATAATTAGCGCCAAAAACTCGAAAAACACATTTGTTCACTTAGGGGGGTTTTAGGGACCCTATTCAAGAGACTTATGGGGGTGATATTTCAAAAGTAATATTGTATTCGCATTCTTTGGCTAATTTTGAAGAGAAATGGTTAAGTTAGAACTCGATTCACTCAATATTGAGAATCAAAGTATCGACTTCAAGTATCGATCTTTTTCACAAGGTATCGACGATGCTTTCAAGAAACGATACTTTCGATTACGATTATTTTGAAACCGATACTTCAAGTATCGACCACATAATTTTCTGGTTTTATTTAGGAACATTTTTTCTCAATACATATTTTCAACGTAACTTATTAACTGTTTAGAGCAGTTCGGAACTATAGGATATGAACCTGCAAGATAAGAGATGCCAACCTAATGAAAATTCGAGACTTTTAAATAGGGAATCCCACGAACACACACATGTAAATATTGGCAAAGAAAACATCCATCACGGGCAAAAAGGCGCTGCTGTATCAAAACCACGATCAAAACAAAGCATGGCTGCCTATGGGATTCGGCTTGCATATGATTAACATTAGCCTTTGCGAGTATTGTTTTCCTTTCTATGGTTCCAGGAGAATTCCATTTTTAAGATTTTATATTAACTTAATAAACTCCTTATGTACATGTATCCCATAGGCAGCCATGTTGGTTAGTTCGCTAGATGGCCATCAGGTCTCGCATTGTAACTTTAAATTCCCAAT
>WSXT02096562.1:0-11562 GCA_011762715.2 Neuroterus valhalla
TCTCGAATGGAAGTGTGCAAAAATGAACGAAGTGCTGATTCTGCGAAAATTCATTTAATCTCGCTGTCAACAATAATTCAGCAGTTTTACAAGCGAATAGATTCACTCTTTCTTCTCAGGCACATATTTTTCGGTGCTACTTATTTTCTCAACAATGCGTGCATTATTTGGTTGTGTCAGAAGTTGCCTAAATTGAATACAGTTGTATTCTGAAAAATTGAACTTGGAATCGAAAAAAGGACATTTGAAGCAAGATAAAGGACGCTCCTCAAAATCGACAAAATAAAGGACATGTCCTCTAAAAAAAGGACGAATGGTCATCCTAAATAAGACTCAACAAGTGATCTACAAATTTATTAGCCGAATACACCATACTGCAGCTTTCAGCTCATTTCAACATCTAATCCATGCTGGAATGACCCAGGACCAGGGACCCAGGGTAAAATGTTTTCACAATATTTACAGTCACTATTTCATTTGTACTATGCATATGTTCATTGCAGGAAAAAGTTTATTTAGATAGAAGCTTCTTTGAATTCTGACTTTCAATTGAATGTTGGCGTCAGCTGCCTTGATTTTAAAGTAGCTCTAATATAACCATCTCGATTGTAATGACCGCACACCTTTCATGCTATCTCTGTAACCAGTTTTACACACCTCTTGACTGACTGTGTGAGCCATATGTAAGAGACTTCCAAAAACCTCCAATAAATTTAAGTGCAAACGACTATACCGAACTTATTGATTGGTCAATCTATAAGTTAACACCGGGGCCACTACTGTCCAAGACGCCTACTAGAGACATTGCTTCTTTATTGAAAGACAAAGCTCTACGAGAGTATAACTACCTCAAATTCCCATGCTATACCCAGTCAGTTGAGAGGTGTGTAAACCTGCTTACAGAGACAGCATGAAAGGTGTGCGGTCATTACAATCGAGATGGTTATATTAGAGCTACGTTAGACTCAAGGCAGCTGATGCCAACATATAATTCAAAGGAGCTGCAACGAAAATATGCATAGTACAAAGTAAATAGTGACTGTAAATATTGTAAATACAATTTACCCTGGTTGGTTGGTTGTGTCGAGTGGAGGAGGTGCAACTCGCCTTGCAGCCACGTTCTCGCCGTGAGTCCTGAGTCATTTCAGCACGGATTAGATGTTGAAATGAGCTGAGAGCTGCAATATGATGTGTTTGGCTGATTAATTCGTTTGTTAATCACTTGTTCAGTCTTATTACAATCCCTAATGTGTTGAATAAACAATCATGAGATGGGAAATGGCGTTTTTACGGGACATAGGGAAAACTATTTTGAATAGTTTCTACATAATTAAAAATGAAGAATACAACTTTTATGGGTTTTAGCACACGTTTAAAAATCGTCGAACATCATGAAATATCGTTTTTTACGAAACAATCCGCAGCTGTAGACCTTTTGCGCGAAATCAGTTAAACAGTAATGGGTCTAATTATTTTTTGTATGCAATAAGGACACTCTTAACTTTCTTTTCACTAATAAAACAGAAAAGGTTTTTTGTTTGCAATTTTTTTATATTTTTAAAAATCACTGGTATTTTGCCTTTTTTGGTAACTTTGAGCCTTCTGCGCGATTTCAAATTTTGAAAAAATTAAAAAAAAAAATTTTTTCCTTCATAATGACGCCTATGCGCAAGTTTTCCGCGCTATGAGAATTGTATTGCAGAAAAAACGCGTTTTTCGATCCACCCTAATGGATATCCCTTCGCCTGTTGGTTGTTAATCTCCCTACTATAGGAGATCCTCAGGCATATAATCCTTGGACTCAATTTCTCAGATCCCTACTGTCTGCAGTCGGATTTTGATTTGAAATTCTCGAATTTTCTTCCACATTTAGTCAGGGGAGTAGAGAACTATAGAAAAATCAAATTTCTGAGCGTAGCTGGTTACCGACAGACGATTTTGCACGTAGACATTCGATAGCATGACCTGCGCCTATCGTCTCCATCAATCATTCCGCTTGACAGTAGCTAAACGTAGTGAAAACACGACTAAGCGCAAATTCCGAATGGTCAATCATCCGAGCGCTAATAGCGACCGTCTTTGGTTAACATTCGAGATCTCAAGGAGTCAGGAATCACCACCCAGCTACTGCCGTCAGTTATTCAATATGCACTCAGCCCCGCTTTGAGCTTAAAAAGGTAGTGCTCTTAGAATCTCGATTTGAAAGAGAATCCGAAGAGAATGAGCAGGAGGAAGTGGCGCAATCTGTGATATTTCAACAGGGACGAAGACACTACGCGAAAAGTTCAAACACGCGTTTGAATTACGGCTAGGACTTCATTACGAGCAGTTGTAAATTTACTCGTATATTTGGAAACCCGGGTATCCGAGAGCTCGGTTAAAACTCGGGTGCCTAGATCATGAATGAAAAATCGGGTTAACGGATAATGCCCGGATACCCGATTGCCTATTGTTTCACAATATTCTTGGTACCCGAAATTCACTCGTGTACCTAGGTATCACCGATAAACTGGGTACCCGAGTAATACTTATGCTCTCAAGTACTCGCCCGAGTACTCGGGTTACTGGGCATCGGCTAAGTCAGAGCCCTAGTCTGAATATTCTGCATAATCTGCGCTTTTAGCTAAACGACTATGTATCTATACATTATATATATATATATATGTGTGTGTGTGTGTGTGTGTGTGTGTGTGTGTGTACTGCTAGGCAATCTGTTAATTAAAATACTACTGTGCAGCTGTAGCTGCTATTATGCATTTCAGAATTATGTCATTTTGCGTCGGTATAATCTATTCACAACAGAATTATCGGTTTGTAGTGCAGCGAACGTTGCTCACGATCCGATAATTCTCTGTAAGGATATGATTATTTCGACGGGCGTGACGTCACACTACAATGTCTCATAGACAGATGGACGCGCGATCGTAGCGCTGTCAAATACTTAATCGTTACAGCCCCACACGGCCTTACCGCGTGCTGCTATCACCTTTGGCAGGAATTCTAAATTTGAATAAGAAATGCAAGTTACAAATATCAAGCTTTTGTTGCTTATTCACGAGACCGAATGATTGAAGGATACAATTGCATTATATCACTGAGGAGCTGAAAAAAAGTGGAGTAACAAAATCTTCGGAACAAAAATGATTCAAGATTATCCTTGTTTTATTTCAACTCATTGTTGCCAACAACGTTTACAATTCATTTTTGTTTCGTTGATAGAATGCCACTGTGAGCTCTTGCTTTTAAACTTTTACTAAAACCATTTTTTTATGTGACAAGGGTTGATCATAATTTTTGAAGTTTCATTGACTATTTCATTATTATCTTGTCTTGTTTTGACATGGATAATAATAATTATATTTTCAAATAGTGTAGTTGTAGTTATACGTTTTCATCATGTTGTAAATTGCAATGCAAATGTGGAGAAGACGCATCTTGTAGAATCGTGTAAAGAATGTATGTATTAGACACTCTTTTCTTTTTGTCAACAGTTCATTTCGGGTCTTCTGACCTGGCGTTTCATCATCAAACACGGACTAAGTCAAGTGCCTGATACTTGCGATGATGTTTTAGCAGGCACAATATTAGGTCCACGGAGTTGTTTGAAGTTTTTATTCTAACGGTGTTGTCGTCCCTAAGCGTCAGTGTTTTGAAGGTAAAACAAGTCACCCTGTCGGATATCCTTTGATTATTATATTCTTGTCAGAAATTTATTTCGGGTCATTCAACCCAGTGGTTTATCTTCAGCCACATTCTTCGGTTTCTCACGGGTTTCATTGTTCTGGGAGATTGCTTACCTTAATAAGAGTGCTGGGAAAACACTGAGACGTTGGTAGATATTTCAAATATTTTTGTTTTTTGAACAAAAATAGAGAAAAAAAGGAGAAAAATAGAAAAAATAGGAAGTTGCAGATATTAACTTGAATTGTGAATGTTAGAAAGAAATTTGATTTTGGTTTTTCCCCAATTTGGAATTTCCTATTCTTCAACATTTTCGAAAATATTTTAACGGTTTTATCTTTATTTGTGCAAATTCTTATATTCACATGAACTTCAGTTTACCATCGATTATTTTTTATCACTTTGACTGTTGATAAAATTTTATTAGTGTTTGCAATTAAATTACTGCATTTTGTCTAGCACTTTTTCAACGAATTCATTTTGTTTGTTTAATATCAGATTGATCATGGAGGACTTTAGGAGTGTTAAAAGGAAATGCAAGTTCAACGCGATCTGGTGTGGTAATCTCAAGTACAAATCATAGGTCTAACCGGCTACAAACGATGTTCATTCAGCATTTGGTAGGCTGTGCCGTGTAACATTCTCCGTGCAAAGCATAGGAATCAGTGCTCTGGATAGCCACGAGCGGTTAAAGAAACAGATTTCAGCTGTTAACACTAAACAGATGTCTGGTTCAATACTGAAGGATTCGACGAACGTGGCCACATTTGATAAAATCCCATAAAGTTCGACACAAAAAAAAACGCTGAAGAAAACTCTTATGCGGTTGCAAGTTGTGTAGAAAAAGGCAATATAACCGTCGAAGCAGCTAATACATCAAACCACGCGGTCAGGGTTCTGCAGCACCTTTCTTTGCGTGACATAGAAGATGACGTTTCAATTTCGACAGTGGCTTTTCCGGATAGTTAAATCGCGAGCAAAGTGAATTTGAGTAAAACCAAAAATGAACACGGTTTTATACGGCATTGCAAAATACTTCGACGAGAGTGTGAATAAAATTAGTAAAAAAAAAACAGATGGACATCGTCCTCTGGTTTTGGAACGGGTCCAAACACGAAGTAGCTACAAGATATTTTACATCTGCGTTCTTAGGAAAATCATCGGCCCTTGATCTGCTCGAAGCAGTTAAAAACAGCCTGTCTGCGGAATTATTGGCAAAATTTATACAAATTTCGATGGACGGTCCAAACGTTAACATGAAATTCGCCAAAGACTTCCAATTAGATTTGAACGAAGTCTTGATATACAAAACGCTGCTTGATCTCGCTTCGTGTTGCTTGCGCACGGTACATGAAGCTTTTGAAACCAGGTTTGAAAAGACCTAGTGGAAACTAATCAATTTCTTGAGAGCTGTACGTAGTATTTTGTCTCATCTCATAAAGTACGTCGATAACGCTAAAAAGGCAGTACGGGACCAACGTGCAATAGCTTCAAGATTGTTCGAGACTTGATCGATGACAAACCAGTGGGCAAAAGACATTGTCATCCTGAGGACGTTGTGAAGACATCCCCAAGACGTCTTTTTCAGTCCAATTGATGTCCTGAAGACGTCTTATATCTAAAAGAGGCCTTTAAGACATGGAAAGTCTTTGGGACATCAATGGAACTGCCATGGGCGTCTTAAAGATGTCTTCAGCATGACAATCTCTTTTTGTCCACTGGGAAGCTCCTGCCGGCAAAACTGGCCTTCTTCGAATTGGTAGCTATTCCGTTTGAACTGTTTCTGAGAGCATTACAGTCCAATAATCCTCTGAGCCATTTCTGTACGACGATCTGCTGTTGCTCATGCATAACATGAAACAGAAATTTATCAAGTCAGAAATATTAGGCAAACACAGCGGTACGGTTCTAGACTTAAGAGACAAAAATAATCTTCTATCAACGCAACACATAAAGAGCGGGTATGCTAGGTAGGATGTTCTCAATGGATTTAAAGATCTGACAATTCTCGAGAAATTCAAGTTTAAAGAGCAGTGGCGTGAGTGCTACCAATCTATCGCTGTGAAGCTGCTTGAAAGATTGTCACTCAAACTCTCTCTGGTGATAGATCATTTTTGCTTGAGTCCTTTGATTATCCTTCTCGAAAAAAACATCACCCAGCAGAGATTTACTATTGTTTTACGTAAACTAGTAGAAAATGAGAACATTTCAGGTAAGTGGTTGAACTCGAATTCCGAAGAGTTCGTTCGAAAGAAATTACAGAAGAGTAGATGCGCCCCTTTGAACGAGCGTCGATGCGCTTGAATCATTTCTGGATCTCGGTTAACAAAGAGTGCGTGGTTGAGAATCAGCACGAACGTTCTTTGATAGCACAGCGTATCATTATTGACGCAATCGTTAACATAGGATGCCTAACAAACTCCACGGTACCAAAACGAACAATTCAGTGTGCACGGAGCGCCCCTTCGAAACATAAGAAGCTTTTGTTCAACAAAAAAAAAGATAAGGACAAGGCTTGTTCAGCAAAAAAAAAAAAAAATTACAGCCGCTATCAGAGATATGGAAAAGAAGAAGCCCGGAATCCTGGACGAAGGCTTGAAAGAATTCTACCGTATCGAAGAAGAAATACTGAAAGAAAAAAATTTGAAGTGTTGATTAGAAAACAGAATCGCTCACATCAAATATTCTTTACCAGAAAATTGTAAGATACAAAGAATCTGTGATTCTGTGATATATACTCTTATGACCTGAAAGATAAATATATAATATTTATGCACGGATCCATCTTTTCTCGGTTTTCATTAAACAACTCGGAACCTGGGATTGTCTTGAAAATTTTCTGAGAATGTCCTTGAATTTCGTATGGACCTTTTACTGGGCGCCGTGTCATTGTATCGATGCATTCTAGTAGATGATATTAATAACATAGTGTATCAGCTTTCTGGCTCTATTTACTTTCTTATATTGGACCAATTGCCCCAATTCGCTCCTTTCTTTGCTAACATCCATATCCAACCTGATTTCCATGTTGGATCTTGTCCTCTTCTTGGGGCAAGGACTGATGCATCTGCAGGACTTGTTCTACGACCTAAAGTTCTAACGACTGCCGCACAATAAAGATCGACAGAAATTCCTTCCAAGGCGCTGCAGTTCTTATGGGATTTTGCTGTTCGAATCAACGTGAACGTTGATATCTGTATGTAGTTCTAGTAGGCCTAAAACTTTTACTTCATTATCCCTAGCACGTATGCCCTCAGCTTCGATTACCTCTCCATTACCCACATAGATTTCATTATTAGGCCGCTGTTGCCTTGCCTCAATCTCGATGGTAGCTATTTCAACCTCTGGAAGCAATCTGTTAACAGATATTGTGCATTATTGGTCTGCTTGATTCTGTTCCTTTATTCTTGTGGCTAGATGCGGGTACTCAAGTAAAAAGAGACGATGACGTTCTCTTCTCACACTGCCCACTACTCTGTGCCAGAAAATAAAGGCGCATAACATCTCTGTCCATATGGTAAGTCCATTTCAATCGCCTTCTTGGTCGCCGAATCTCCACTACAGCCTCTGATTGAATCGGGCTGTCTGTTCCGCAGTTTCCACCTCTCGCGCAATCTCCATAGGTCAGTCTTCTGACATAAAAAGATTATTGCGGATATCCTCAATCTTGGCAATGAGATCTTTCACGCAAACTCTCTGTAGATAGGGGTGATACTTAGCAAACTTTGTTTTCAAATTGTGGCCCTTTTCGCGCTTAGTCCAAAACTTTGCGTTCTGATAGTAGAGAGGTATTAACTCTTTATTCATTGATGTATTCCAGTTAATGCTCTCCTACTCTATTCTTGTTGGAGTAGTTAGCTGCGAATTGCTTACGCTAGCCAAAGCATCCTCAACAGGTACAGTTGATGTTTCACGGTCCTCGGGAAGCGACTATCGGTTCAATACATCCATAAGATACTCTATCATATTTGTGCTTTGGTGTTCTTTTTAGTCCTTTCCTCTTCGTTCTTTGTCTGTCTGGCATGGGAAACCCTAACAGTAGCAGTTCTGCAGCCAACATAGCCATCAAAGTATTAAGATGAAAATTTAAGTTCTATATTGCAACTTGAAAGTGTTACTGTGCGAATGAAGAGTGTTTCTATGTATGCAATATTACACATGGCAGCATGGTGAGTCACCTCTCTACGTCTCCTAATTCAGAGATCTCTTCGAAGTGATAATTCAGGCGACCCTACAGTTTTCACTTTTTTTTACACCCGGTCTAACAGCCTTAGAAGAAATACTTCAGACAATTTATTACCTTTACATATGGAATAATGTTTGTATTCAACGCTAATTTCATGATGAATTCATTTTGAATGTAAAAAAAAAAAATATCTTATAGGATAGAATTTTAGGTACTGAAAATTTGCTTCATTCTGAAATTGTAAATATTATACTTTCTTTAAATCTTCCCATAAGGAGATTTTTTTTTAATTTATAATAAATTGTTCATTTGATATTCAGAAAGCGTAGTAGAGTCATCAAAGCTACACAAAAAAAACATAATAAAGGTAAAACTCTGATTTTTATTGTATGTTTTTAAAAAGTTTATTCAAATTTTCCTCAAAACCATTTTGGCGAATCTATAAAAGTGTTCCTAAAAATTGGGGAAAGTCATAAAATTTAGAGAAAATCCTACTCTATCAGTTGTATGAAGAGCACAAATTAATATTATGTAATTTCTCAGTAGTCATGAAAAATATTCATAGTAAAACGGCCAGTCTCCGCTAGGTTAAGCTATTCTATTAGTTTCACGAAATTTTATTAAATTTCAAAAAAGCTAAGGGAAAAGTGTTCGACATTGATAGAATCTGTTCGTAAATGTTGGAAATCGCCTGAAAATTTGATTTTATGATTTCTTAAAAGAATCGTCATGAACACGAAGAACTATGATTGCATCTTGCATAGGACGTTGAACTAAGCTTATTTTTACAAGAAATAAATCAAAAACATGTCAGGTGTCTTTGGGACACCCAGTTGGAACGAAGTTACGAAATCAAATATCTAGCATATACTCCAAGCAGGATCAGACTTATAATACTTCAAGGTCGCCTATATGAGTGGCCAAAGCCTGTCTCTAATGCCGAACAAGCAACCGAACAGCCATGGACGAACTATACAGTACACGCATGACTGTAACGCACTATAGCAAATGTTACGCGGTTTGGTCTTTGCACGCGGTTTCGTCTCCCGCACGTTGTTTTGTCTCTTCTACACTTTTTTTCCATCTAGCCCCTATCCGCCAAGTGTGTGTAGTATAAAGCACCATAAGGAACTTCGTTCCAAAAGTATGTTGAAATACTTTTCGACTGAATTTTTAAAAGTGAAAAAGAAAAAACTTTCAGGAACTGGAGCTTTTTGGATTGATTGCACGTCAACTTTACGGACAATCCGTGAGAGTGATTGGCCTATCAGCTTTTTTGTAAAAATCGCAACGCGCATCAAATTGTTTTCGTACCGATGCTTAATGTCAACATTAGTATGTTCGCAAAATCTTCAAGCAATTGCTATCTCCAATAATCTTCCTTTTTTTGTTACCTTAAGTAGAAATAGCAACTCGGAATATCAGAAAAAAAATCACAGCCGTCTAAACAATGAATATTATGGTTGAGAGTCACTAAATTCGAAAATTATAATAAATTACCAGCGCATGTTCCAGTGATTTGGGCGCTAGATACGTAAAACGAACATCATCATAATGGCAAACTCATTCAAATGTAGTATTACAAATCGGCATAATTAACCAAGTTTAAATATGCTATAAGTATTTCATGCAAATGAACACCTGTATTAAATGATCAGATCTTCAACTTTCAAATAAAACGTTAGACAAAATGAACGCAAGTTCACTTTTGATGATCATCGGTGTCTTGGCGATTACTGGGTGTTCTACCTTACTCATGCAGTAGCAATTTTGGCGAGCCAAAAGTCCGAGATTCGTTGCTAAATTTCATCTTTATGTACGGTGCAACGTAAGCTCCTATTATATCCTATTGTATATGTGTTGGAATTAGTTATGTTGCACTTTATGGCTTGTATTTATAAAAGAGTTTTTTTTTTGGCCGTAGGCGATGAACTTTTTTCAATATTGAAATTGAAGAAGTAGCCACATTCTTTATTTAACCATTATTATTATATATCGGACTTTCACTTGCGGGTCTCTTTAAAAAATACAAAATTTTAATAACATATTCGTTACTATATTTCTACAGATACAGCAAGTTGAAGAAGTACTAAAAAAGTCATGGCACCGTGTTGAAATTATCCAGAGGAAATTAAAGACTAAACTTCTGACTATTGAAGATCGAGAACGATTAGAAACAGAACTACAAGAAGTGCAGGACGTTTTGAAAAAGAACGAAGACACTCTAAAATCTTTACGTCAGCAGAACAGCAAATCTTTTATGGTAGCGGCAAGTTTAGTATTCGTATGCTTTCTACTTTTTGGAATTTACTCCATGTTTTTTGGAAAAGTCTAGAAAAGTATATTCGCCACAGTCTACAACCTACGGAATTCTTCTGAACCTTCCAAATGATTAACAGAAATATTATAATCATTGTATATAGATTATTTTTCCTGATAAGGGTGTGATTTTTAATAATTTTCTACAATAATCCCTTGCATGGAAATGGCAACTTTCCTCTGCCTGCAGAGGGATAGAAAGACAGTTGATTAGAGCGCGATTAGGAAGAAAACAATTGTGGCACGCGCGCAGTTCGATGATTTGCATTTTCTCATTCTTTTATCGACACTCTTCTGCTCCAAGAAGGTGATCTTGCGGGAGGAACAAGGAAAATTAATATGACTGGTTTTGCTCACAGAACCTCCATCACAATCACACCTCTCATTACTCGCACATTCTCTACTGTGATGTCTGCTGCATTAGCGCGCGCCTCTCAAATCGTCGGCGTGCTTACGGCACAATTATGAATTAATTATATTTTCAGAATAACATGATATCATTATTTTCTCATCAGAAATAGCTGATGGAAAAGACATCAGTCTTACGCAGAGGATTACCGAATATTAACGAAACATATTATTTCTAAATTTAAGAAATCGTTCTTTGTTTAAAAATATAAAAAGTATAATAAACATGTAAATTTATTAAACTCAGACCTAAAAAATAACATTATTGCTGAAGTTATTAAATTCATGCCTAAATAATAATTGTAGTATCAGACTAACTGTGGTTTTAAAAGAAAGAAATAACAAAATATTTATTACTTCTTTCGCGTTCCCATTATTATTATATTCTAATCCAATTTAATTTTAAGATATAAAAATATATCAAAATTAGGATACACATATGTATGAATTTTACATGCAAACATCATCGATTTATTCATTTAATACTTCGGTGCACTCTATTTTCTATTGTAAATGTGGTCGAATTCGCTGTCATATGTCGTTGGCTTAAACCAGTAAGCATTCTTATATTCGCTGGCGTTCAGCAGAACCCCCAGGCGACCAGACGATCGGTCAGCGCAGGTTAGTTTCGGGGAGTCAGTCGTCTATTCGCCGGCGATCTGCAGAATGCCTAGGCGTTCATCTGAACACCGGATTCTCCTAAACGCCTACGACATACAGTAAAACCTCGATAATTGGACCCTCTATAATTCGAACTTTTTTTCGGCCCCGGCTGAAACCTGATGTTTCCCATGGTAATATTTCTCGATTATTCGAATTTCTCGATAATTCGAAGAGAATTGTATGTCCCGCCATGACGATAACCTCTCTAATTCGAAGTACAGCAAAGATCAACCAAAAACTGCGACGAACTCATATTTATAACTTAGGCGGTTGCATGTGATTGGTCCGTTGAGAATGGTGGGGGT
>WSXT02096573.1:0-11562 GCA_011762715.2 Neuroterus valhalla
CCCGCTTCGTCAGTGGTCTGCAATCCGCCATTTTGCGCCGGATATACATGAACGACAAAGCGCTTTTTCAATGTATTCGGTCGAAAATATTCTTTCCGTACGAACTAAAACTGAAACCGCTCTTCCGTGACAACTTATTCCAAGCAGTTTTGGTTCTCAGCCCGTCATTTGAATTTTCGATTTTTTGAGAAAATTCGAAAAATTTTAAGGATCATCCTGGAGGGCTCCCAAAAAAAAAACATCTTTTTTATTCAAACCTTTTTTCATGTATTACGTTGTTTGGCTAAAAATTCTCATTTTCGTTTATATTTTCGAATTTTGAAAATGTCACAACTCTGACAATTTTTTTTTATCAAAAAAAAAATCATGAGAATAAATTGTTTCACTTTCTACCTGCTGCAAGAAACCGTACTTACAATTTCCAAATCTTGGAAGAAAAAGTTCCGACAGCACGATCGAAAAATATGGTGTTCACAGATTAGTTTTTATTATTTTTTGTGCGATAAAAATGGGAATTTTCGATTTTTTGAGAAAATTCTGAAAGTTATATTCACGATCTTGTAGGGCTTTCAAGAAGAAACATTTCTTCTTCCTGACTTTCTTTTCAATCTTGTCTTATTTGGCTAAAAATTCTCATTTTCTTTTATATTTTCGAATTTTGAGAATACCATAACTCTGACAATTTTGATTTGATCGAAAAAATGATTGGAAAAAATTGTTTCACTTTTTACTTACTACAGAAAGCCGTACTTAAAATTTTCGAGTCTTGAAAAAAGTGACACTGAAAGAGTGTACCAAAGGCCAATAAAATAGATTCATTTTTTCGCAAGTGATCGTGCTCACAGACACATTCGTAAAAACCTGTTTTTCGGGTTCAGGGGGTCTCAAAACGTGGACATTTGACAAAAACGGTGGGGGTCAAATTTTACACAAATCTAATACCTTCTCTGATGAGAATGTAAAAATAAAAAAAGTCTTTCATATTTGAAATTTGATTCTATTAATAAAAAACAATAATAATCGAAGTTTTTTAATATTTTACACATCAAATTTAGATAAATTAAAAAATTGATTGTTTTATTATATACCATTCTATTCTACGTAAAACTTCTTCTACATCAAATCAAAATTATACAATATTTAAAATAATCTACCAGTATACGCGGCTAAGTTCATAATACTTCTTGCATTTTTTTTGTTCGCATTTTCATTGTCCGCATATAATGTTTTCTGTTCGCACCATGAAGATAGTTCGCAGAAATGTTTATGTTTTTTGTTCATGTTTTTAAAAATAATTCGGTTTAATTTTGAAAGTTTAAGAATACATGAGTGTAAAATGAAGTGATATTTAATTGATAATATCTGATAATATATGCAATTCTTTGGGATCACTTTATTTGGTTATGATAATCTTGTGTGTTCGCAGTTTTCTGTAAGCACCATGAGATTGGTTTACAGAGATTCTTTTGCACCTTTTCTCCATTTTTTTTTGGTTCGTTTTAATTCTTGAAAGTTCAGAAACACACTTTGAAAACTATTCAATCCTAATTGAAACTAAAGCTGCAATAATTTATCAGTTATATGAATATGTTTTCGTTTTGAATCATTCAAAATGGGAAGTACTTCAAATTCATACTATTTTGCATTCACAGTTCTCAGAATAAAACTAGAATGATTTTGATTGTAGGTTTATGTTCTCTCGAATAGAATAATTTCTCATTTTGAAATTTTAAAATTTGATATCAGATCAAAAATTTTAAATTTTAAATCAAGCAGCTTGAAATGCCTATAAATTTGCAATGTTGAGAATTCAATAGTTTCAAAATAAATATTCAAAACTTTTACACAACAATTTCTTCCAGTTGAATAATTCCAAATCGAGAAGATTTTAAATAAAGTTATTTCTAAATGAAAGAGTTGAATAATAAATCACTTCGAAGTATATCTCTGATTTTGTATTTGAAAGGGTTTGAAATTGAACATTTTTCAAGAGAGTATAGTTTTGAAATTATGGGAAATGGAAATGATATCATTTCTTATTCAAAGCACTCAAAATTGTACAATTTCAGATCCTTATTCTGGAAATATGATATTTTCAAATGGAGCAGGTTCAAATTATTTCCAATCCATAAAGTGTTAAGAATGAACAATTTTGGCCTCAAAACGTTCGAAGTTTGAGAATGTAAGCATAAAATTCAAATTCTTTTGATTTGAAATTGAAGACATGAGACTAAAAAATTGTCAAAATCTAAAAAGTTTGAATTAACCATGGAAATAAAAAGTTTCCCATAATTTTAACTAATCAGTAACTTCCGATATTTCATAACTTCAGATTCAAATTCAGAGATAAATAGCAATTTCAAATTAGAAGAATTTGAATAAGAATAATTCTCGAATTATTACATTATTACAACAATGATTCAAAATTGTTTAAATGTTCGAAATCATAGAATTCCCAACCCAAAATTTAAAAATAGGACAATAAGTATTCATAGTCTCTCAATTTGAAATTGAATACATTCAAACTGATATCCGTCAAAGATGAACATTTCAAAATTGACCTTCGAATTATAAGATTTTGAGGAAATTTTCATAAAAAAACGTTCAAAATTTTTAAATTTCATTTAAAAATTTGAAAATGCATATTTCAGATATGAAATTGGATAATTTTAAAATAAAGTCTTTGAAAATTGAATAAACTCATATTGAAATATTGAATACATTATTTTGCTAATAATTAATTCATGTCGAAAGTCAGAAGATGTGCAATTTTTTCGAAAGTCAAAGATATTTCAATTCAAACGTTCGAATTGGTAGACTTCTAAATTTAAACTCATTAGGGCTCACCAAGATAGTTACTAAATTGTTTAAGTAGCTCTCCCACTTTCTAAGACTTATCCAAAATAAATCTGTGAAACGATGAAAAATTGTTTCTCCTTAAATAGATCATGCAGAAAGCAATCAATCAGAACTGAATTATTTAAAACTCAATCATGTTCTAAATAAAACATTCGAAACCTAACCCCCCTCAAAATATACTTTTTTTGTTGAAGTATTATGAGTGTACACACCAACATTATACTTATATTAATCTTGCTTCATATTTGTATTCAAAATTGACAGTGCCATGTTTTTTGCATATTGTAGCGCACTTTTAATATTACTACTGTGAAGGTACCTATTGGGAAATTGCTTGTCAATAATAATATTTAGAATAATTAATGAATGTAAGAAGGAAAAGGCATAGGCCACACAAATTTTGAAAGAGACAGATTCAAATTGCGCGCTACTAGCCACTGATCACGTGATTTAGTCTATCGCAAGTTCGCAAGAATCTAACCTAATCTTGCATCATGGCGGATGAACGTCTCCTAGCGTAACATGCTTGCATTGAGTATTAAATATAAGAAAAGGTTTTCTTGCATTGCAATAGTGCCAGAGCTTGAATTATTTCATTTTGTAAAATCATCTCCGATAAGGAAGGAATCAACGTCTTTCAGTTAGTCGAATCCGTTAAAAGAGGATCAAAAATTTGATATGTTGACTGTATACAAAGGTAGTCCAAAAATGCATTAGAAAAATTTATTTTCAAATTTTTATGCAAAACGCCCGGAAATTCGTTTGAATCCACAAAGAAATAAATAATAATAATATTTAGAGGTGGCGCAAGCCCCATGAAGTTGAACATGTATTTCCCGTAAGAGAAAAAGACATTTTTGTAAATTTTATTCGGAATTCCCAATATTAGGTGAATCGAGTTCTAAATTCACCATTTTTCTTCACAATTAAGCACAGAATGCGAATCAAATATTACTTTTCAAATATCACCCCCATAAGTCTGTTTTATAGGGTCCCTAAAAACTCCCATAAGTGAAAAAATGGATTTTTCGAGTTTTTTGCGCTAATTATGATTTTTTGCGGTTTTTAAACACAGATTGTTTTGAATGCATGAAATACTACTTTAGACTGATAATTAGATGTCTGTTCCAATTGTTTGAACAATTATTATTGTATTTAGCAATTTTCTCTTAGAAAAGGGTTAAAAAATCAAGGTTTTCCCTTCAATTTTTCGAACTTTTTTCAACGCTTTAGTTGAAATGTGGTAATAATCAATTGAAGTTAACGAAAATAATTGTTTGAACAATTTATTATTATTAATTACAATATTCTCTTAGAATAATGCCACGAAGTTGCGGGTTTTTCTGAAATTTTCAACTTTTAGTCCACGTTTTACTTGAAGGAAGTAATCATTCAATTTAATTTAGCAAAAATAATGGTTAACAAACTGTAAATGTTTATAGCTATCTTCTTCTAAATTAATACTACACAGTTGTGGTTTTTTTTCCTCAAATTTTCAATTTTTCATCACTTCTCAATTAAATTGAAGTAATAATTAAATCATGTTAAAAAAAATAATTGTTTAAACCATTTATCATCATTGATAATAACATGTTCTTTACCTAATGATAGAAATTTGCGGGTTTTTCTGAAATTCTCAACTTTCTGCCTACTTTTCACTTGGAGTGAGTTAATATTTAATATAATTTTATAAAAATAATTGTATATTTAAATAGTATTGTATTGTTAAGTAAATTATTGTTGTTCTTTTCCCAATGTTCAAAAAAATTAAGTTGAACAAAGAAGCTGAATTCATTTAGCGAAATTCGAATTTTCTACTAAAATTATGGATCTTCAACGCAAAAATTGAATTTTCAAGAAATTAGTTCAACTCTTAACCAATGAGATAAATTTTCGATCTAAGAATATAAATTTTTAATCATAAATGTAATGATTGATATTTGAACAAAAACATTTTTTCACATTAAAAAACAATCTAATTTATCCAACAATCAAAAAAATTAAACCCAATTCAATATAATTGAATTTCATTCAAATTACATTCAAAGCAAAGTCAAACATATCAGAAATAACCACAACTTCCCAGCACTTATCTAAGAGGAAATGGTAATAAACAATAATAAATTGTTTAAATAAGCATCTTCGTTAACCCGCATCAGATATTACTTCACTAAGTGAAAAGTGGACAAAAAGCTTAAGAGTTTAGAACAAATCGCAACTTTTTGGCTCTAATCTAATAGAAGAAAGCCATGAACAATAATAATTTGTTTAAACAATTATTTTTGTTGAATTAAATATTTACTCACACTCGTAACTTTGTAGCATTACTTCAAGAGCATATTGTTATGAATTGAAAAAACCTATTTTTCACTTATGGGGGTTTTTTGGGACCCCATAAAACGGACTTATGGGTGTGATATTTGAAAAGTAATATTTTATTTGCTTTCTGTGACTAATTGCAGAGAGAAATGGTGAATTTAGAGTTCGATTCACCAAATATTGAGAATTCTGAATAAAATTTACAAAGACATCTGTTTTTTCTTATGAGAAATGCGTGTTAAGCTTTATGGGGCTTGCGCTACCTCTAAATATATTTTTTTTTCAGGAAAAAAATGAATTTATTTTTTTTTGGATTCGAACAAATTTCCGGGCGTTTTGCATAAAAATTCGAAAAAAAATATTTGGAGCACCCTACTGTATACCTTCAAAATTGATTATATTCGACCGTAGCAACGGAAAACTAGAAACCAAATTCATGCCTCCTCCTCAAAACGAACAGGGCGATTAGCTTTTGCATTCGAAAATTTATTAAACTACACTGGATTTTCCTTGTGAATGAGAAAAACAAAAACGGTATTCATTTGTAAAAAGGGACGACGCTAATTGGAAATTAAAAGGAATCTTCCTTATGAATCTCATCGAATTTCCTCTGTCGGTCTCCAAAAATTTTGCGTAACAAAACCGTCATGGCCCACAGCAATCTGCCTGATGCGGAACTTAAAAATAAGAGGGAGATTCCATCAGGGCCCTAACAATAGCCCATCAAGATTTCTACACGGGCTTTTAAAATCAGTTAAAAATAATCCGTGATATTGTTTATTTGAGTGTAATTTTAAAGAAGGTGTATTCGGGAGAGAGATTTTAAATACGATGCTATCAAGGGGAAAAAAAATTGGAAACAAAACATGCTGACTTTGGTGTATCGAGGACGAGTATCTTGTCCCGGGGCCGGGGCAGTGAACGTCGACAAATGCGAAGGGTAGTTCAGTGCCTACCGGCAGGGGTCTTGCAAATTGATTTGCGTTCACACCCCAGCAGAGTCTGCAGATCTCGACTCACCCTCCATTCACCCTTCAGAACCACATCATACATTTATTTACGCATCTCTCTATTCTTCTGAGACCAGCATTGTTTGCTTTATCGAGTTACGCTTGGTATAACCCGAAACATGTGTTTCTGGTCTATCATAACTTGTGTGCTCTTCCTAATTCTTTAATGGCTTCAAAATCAATCATATCTGCCCCTTGACTCTCCTTTCATCCATACATTATTATATGATTATTGAAAGATCTCATCAGAATAGAAAAGTTTAGTTTCTGAATTAAATTGATTCATTTGAAATTTTTTTCAAGTAATACAATACTTGGAATGTGCTGTTTGGATGGAGTTGAACTACAAGAAACTTGAGTAAAAATATTCGGATTTGGTTTCGGCTGGGCTTATCTTGAATTCAATTTGGAGAGGTTATGTTTCGCTAGCGGCCAGGAACGAGACATAAAAGTCGAAAATAAACGTCTTACGTTTATGATTGAGTTTCTGGACGAAGGGTAGAAGACAAGTCGATGTAGACTGGCCTTAGACAAGGAGTGTTATTTTAAGTTTGAGGAAAAAAGGCTTTTTCTTGAAAAAAATTATTTCACGAATCACATGGTTCAGGCTCTTCAATTGTACAGTTTTTTGTAAATTATACTCTATGTATATCTTCAAAATGTAGCAGGGGTAAGTGATGATTCTCGTAGGCCAACAAAAACTTGGGCCATTATTAAACTTCAGGACGAAATTTTACGTCTCGCAAGCGGCCAGGGCCGGGAAATTGTCTTGAGTGTGTCTTGGCTATGTCTTGACTCAAGATTCAGCTAAGTCAAAAAATTACATTCATATCATAATGAGAAGGTATTGATTTTATATGAAAATCGACTTTCCGGAATTTATGAAATCTCCAGGTTTTGAGACTCCATAACTTTCGAAAGACTAATCGGATTGGATTTCCCTTTGGCACACATTTTGAGGGACCAAAAAGACAGCTCAAGTTCGTTACCCAGATATTTGGAATGAAAAATGGAAGAGGGGAGCAATTTGAAAATTTTTTGGACTTTTTCGTCCAAGACTCAGAAAATGGAAGTGCAGTTTCTTGTAGCACATAAAAAGTGAAACAATTGATCCTTATCATTTTTCTCGATGAAAACAAAATTATCAGAGTTATGGTATTTTCAAAATTCAGAAATATAAAAGGAAATGAGAATTCTTAGCCAAATAAATTAAGATTGGAAAGAAAGTCAGAGTGAAAAAATATTTCTTTTAGGAAACCCTACAAGATCATAAATACAACTTTTTGAATTTTCTCAAAAAATCGAAAATTCAAATTTGGATCGCACAAAAAATAATTCAAAATAATCTGTGAACTCGATAACTCTCGCAAGAATTATCATTTTCAATCGTGCTTTGGCACCCATTTCGAGGGATCAAAAAGACAAGTCGAGTTTGTTAACCAGCTATTCCAGATCAAAAATAAAAGAGGGGGAGCATTTTGAAATTCTTTTGGACTTTTTTGTCCAAGACTTAAAAATTGTAAGTACAATTTCTTGTAGCACATCAAAAGTGAAACATTTTATTCTCATTTTTTTTCGATAAAAACAAAATAGTCAGAGTTATGGTATTTTCAAAATTCAGAAATATAAAAGAGAATGAGAATTTTTAACCAAATAACCCAAGATTGAAAAGAAACTCAGAGAGTGAAAAATGATCTGTGAATCCAATAACTTTCAAAAGAATGATCATATTCGATCGTGCTTTGGCACCCATTTTGAGGGACCAGAAAGACAAGTCGAGTTCGTTTACCAGCTATTTTTGATAAAAAATAAAAGAGGGGGAGTATTTTGAAAATTTTTTTGGACTATTTTTTCCAAAATTCGAAAATTGTAAAAAGAGAAACAATTTATCCTCATGATTTTTTTTGATAAAGACAAAACTGTCGTAGTTGTGGCATTTCCAAAATTAGAAAATATAAACGAAAATGAGAATTTTTAACCAAACAACGCAAGATAAAAAAAAAAAAAATTTTTAAAAAAGAATCTTTTTGAGAGCCCTCCAGGATGATCTTTACAACATTTCGAGTTTTCTCAAAAAATCCAAAATTCAAATTTGGGGTGCACAAAAAATAATGCAGAATAGAAGAATTTATTTTTTGGTCAAACTATGCAATGTACGGGAAAATATAAAAGAACTAAACTTTTTCACCAAAAAAAGATCTACAAATTTTGTGAAATTAGTTCTTCATTGGACAAGTAGTTCTTGCTTCATTTATAAAAAACCATATAAAAATGGAAAAAATGACTTTTTTGGACAATCGACGCAAGCCTTGTTTCTTGCCTTATTTGGGTAAAAATTCTCATTTTTATTTACATTCTTGAATTTTGAAAGTGCCACAACTTCGACAATTTCGTCTTTATCAAAAAAATATCATGTTGATAAATTGTTTCTCTTTTTATCTACTACAAGAAACCGTACTTACAATTTTTGAATCTTGGGAAAAGAGTACAAAAAATTTAGCAAAATGCTCCCCCTCTTTTATTTTTGATCTAAAATAGCTGGTTAACGAACTCGACTTGTTATTTTGGTCCCCCAAAATGGGTGCCAAAGCACAATCGAAGATGATCATTCTTTCAAAAGTTATCGAGTTCACAGATTATTTATATTTTTTTTGTGCGATCAAAATTGGAATTTTCGATTTCTTAAGCAAATTCTAAAAGCTAGGAAAAATCAAATAGACACAAGTTCTTTACCGAAATTGATAGAGAAAAGTTGTTCGCCTGAAAAATATCTGTAAATTTTTTATAATTCTCCCATTGGGCGAGTAGTTTTTGTTTCAATCGTAAAAAATGAAATTAAAAATTGAGAAATTGAATTTCTAGAAAAAAGACGTAACATATGAAAAAACTTTGGCTACAAAACTTCTCCACCGTTAGGGACAATCTTTGATCGAGTGCGCAGCACTAGACACGCGATGAAGCTTTAACAAAAGAGAATTCACACTCATCAAATTAAAGTAGCCGAAATTTCGCTTTTGAGTTTCACAAGATTCTTATACAACTGTAGGGAGGTACAAAGACCAAGCGCGTAGCGCGAGGTAAAATTATAACGTAGGCGCGCTCAAAATTGCGAGCCAAGCGCGAAGCGCGCGATAATAATGTGTCCGTGCAGCGGGAAGTTTTTTTCTATTTGGAAATCTTGATTTTACATTGAATAAGAATGGGAAGGGATTATGCATTGATGAATCGAGGAAGAGTTTCAAACCACCTGCTCTCTACAGAGAGAAATAAAAAAAATGATGGGAGGTTCGTTCGATGTTCGAAATTCGCTGTAACGATTCCAGTGGCAGTTTTTCCCGTGCTTTACGATCCATTCCTGTCAGATGGCTGTAATACGGTAAAGACTGAAGAGCCTCCGCACAGATAACCAATTACCCAAGGGGTGAGGGTCGTTGGCTCGTCACAACGTCGAGGCGACAGATGCGTCCCGACGCGGCGCGTCGAAAAGCTCGTCCGCAATCGCCGGATTACGGACCCAAGTCGAACCGCAACGCTTCTCATTTCGATCCGACCTGTTGTGTTCGCTTTATCCAGTATGCCAATCGATTTCATGCAATTAAGTTCATAGATTATCTTCTTATAATTCAACTTGATTGAATAGGAGGAAAATATAGATTATTATTTTCCTAGATAGGCTATCAAGATTAGAAGATTGCTCAGCAGAGAATTCCGCTGGTAAAGTGTGCTTCATTGATAACAAGGAAAAATTTGCGAACTTGGATCATTTTTATTTTGGATAAAAAATATATCTCACGTTCCTGCGAAGGAGAGGCTCTAACGGATCTGAGGCAAATTATACATATAATTCTAATACAATATAATATAATATAATATAATATAATATAATTACATACATACAATTACAAAAAAAAGTCGCATAAAATTCCCAAAGAAAACAAAAAGTGTCGCATGAAATTTACAAAAATAATGAAAAAAGCACTAGCGACCATTTATTTAATGAGAAAATAAGGTAAATTCTTTATGAATATAGAGTTAAAAATTCTCATTGATCTTCAAATATTTTTTGCACAAAAGAAATAAACTTCAAAAAGAAAACAAATTTTCAACAGAAGTCATTCAGCTTGGAGGATACCAATTGAACCGCTGGCGATCAAAAGGGGATACACTCGAAACGCCGTCGTTTGAGTTGGCCCCTGGGTCATTTTTTTCGCAGGTCAATTTTTTATTTTTAATAACATACTCCAATAGGAAATTTGATTCCGCATATTTTTAGTCCTACAAAAAATGTGATAACTTTATTAGTTTTTGAAATAATCAAGAAAATGTTACTTTTTTTCTGCAATTGCGAAATACAATTTTTTTGTGTTATTACAAAAATAATGGTATTTTTAGAATTTCAATTCAATGACACTAAAAATTTATAACGATTTTTATTATTCTCGTGGCGTAAATTAAATATTGAAAGTTTCAAACGCTTCGGGAGTCGAACGAATTTTCATGAAATTTAATTTATGGTCACCTGAATTTCTGTTAGGATTCAAGAAAGTTTTTTGGAAAATATCAGACAATCACGTTTTATGGTTCATAAGTCACAATTGATTTAATATCTCCGCGCTGTCCCGTACGCGTGATAGCCAGTCCTGCATTATCAACGTTTGTATAAAAGTGGACGATTGGAAGGTCAATCCGACCACCAAAATAATAATGAAGACATTATAATTTTTATTTTTTAATTTTTCTATTAACAAATTATGAAAATAAAAACTTACATAATATTTATATAATAACTTGTACGATTCCTTCAATAATAATTCAACCATTTTCACCACTGTCTACAGTCTTGTCTGCAGCAGAATTATTTTGAGTAAATTGCGAAAAATAATTTTCTATGGATTCTTTCCTAGGGGTGGTTAGAAAATTTAAAAAATCTTTTCACATCTTTTACTTTGGCCTATTTTAGTCCAATTCGAGGTGAACAACTTCTTGAAAGGTGTTTTAGCTTAAGATAAGTAGTAAACAAAAAAGTGGTTGCGTTCTCCAATTTTCAATTATCATAACCGCCCACTTTTCCATCGCGGAAAAAATGTAACACAAAGATTGACTAATTTAAAAATGTTTGGGTTTGCGGATTTTGCCCTTGAGACTTTTGTCAAAATCCTGTGAAAAATCTTCACATTTTGATGTCACAGTTATTATATGAATATTATGTAAGTTTTAAGTTTCATAATTTGTTAATAAAAAAATAAAAATAAAAATGTCTTCATTATTATTTTGGTGGTCGGATTGACCTTCCAATCGTCCACTCTTATACAGACGTTGATATTGCAGAACGAGCTATCACGCGTACGGGACAGCGCGGAGATCTTAAATCAAT
>WSXT02096584.1:0-11561 GCA_011762715.2 Neuroterus valhalla
ACGCATGAATATTTGTACCATTTTGCTGCGTCAGACAGACAGACACCAAGGTGGAGTTAAATAAAAGCGTATAAAAACAGAATACATTTCATCGCCATGGAATAGGTTTATCATGTATGAGTATAAATGTCTTATTAAAGTAGGAGATAGGGGAGGGGTGGAGTAAGAAAAGAGATAAGCAACAAGAAAATTGTCGTAGCTCTTCAGATTTTGGTAGAGTGGGAAGACAGCGTAACACCGCTTCCTCACAACCGTGAGCCGCACCAACCCCGAACGGTATTTCGCCAACCGCTGGTCCCTCGCTTTTCTTTTTAATAAACAGCATACATTTCATCATTATGCAAAGATCAATATTTTGAATCAATATGTATGATGATCAGGAACAGGAAAACTGGGGGAAACGCCTAGGTAGACAGCTCGAACAGGTGCCGAATCAACTAAGAAATGATTTTTTTCTGGAAGAATTAAATTTTTACCCAAAAAAAAATTGTTTTCCAAAAGAATAGTTAAATTGACAACAGGAAATTGAACTTTTCCACCAAGTTAAATTTTTAACCAACAGTGTTGAATTCTGCACCGAAAACATGATAGTATTCAAATTGAACAAATCAACTCTTAAATATAAGAGCTGAATTTGGGACCAAAGAATATGACTTTTTTGTGACGAATTTTTCATAAAAATGACCAACTTTCAACCAAAGGAAGAAATTTAGACTAAAAATATGACTTTTCTAATGGAAAGGTGAATGGTAAATCCAGATAGACATATTTTCTAACCGAAAAGACAAATTTTCAATCAAACATTTGTATTTCTAACCAAGAAATATGACATTCCAAGAAGATACTTGAATTACCCATTAAAAACGCAAATTGTTGACAAATAATACAATTTCAACCCAAAGAGAAGAATTCTGATGCAAAAATATGATGGTAGACTTTTCAATTAACAAGAATGAACTTCAAACTTATAGAAATGAATTTTCGAGCAACAAAAAAATTACTTTTTGACCAAAAGATAAATTTTCAATTCAAAAAGACGGCTTTTCAACAGAATTAAAAAAAAAACTAAACTTTCAACTAAATAGCAGAACTTTTCTTAGAGAGATATATTCCGAACCCAAAATATAATACTAAAATAGTGAACTTTCGAAAGAAAAGAATTAACTGTTAACCAAAAAGGATATCTTTCTAGAAAAGAAAGATAAATTATTTTCAACAAATATATTTATTGCAAAATAATGAGTCATAATCTATAAAAATTCTTTCAAATATGTGGCTGCGAATCACTCTTCAGGCGTTGAAAAAATATATTAATAAAAGTGGCGAATCTAACTAATATTGAAGGTGATTGGCGTAGATTTTGACCCCCCCCCCCCCCTATATACAGTTTACAATTCCTGCAATCGCGTTGGTCTTGCCAACATTATATACTCAATCTCAAATTAACATGTGCGAACAATTTTTGATTTCATCATTTCATATTTGCTCGAGATAAACAAAATTTGGGTAGAATGATATTCATGAAGTTATTCCATTAGCAGAAAACATGGTCGAAATAAGTGTGCGAAATTGAGTATTTCAATTTACCATGCCAACAATTGTAATTCTTTATTTTATGTACTTTCAATTGAATAATTTTAAATGAGGTCTATCTAAATCAAAGAATTTTTCTATGAGACATATAAAAAATCAAACTTCAAACTGAATCAATTGTACATGAGAACAATGATTTTATCTCAAAATTGTACAAAGTTGGCAAATCCAAAATTATATGGTAAAAAATAATAGTAGAATAAAGTAAAATAATTTTTTCTAGTAACACTTCAAAGTCGGTCAATAGTCAAAGGCAAACACAAAATTATTATGCATGCATGGAAACTATTTTATTCTGGGTAAAGGAAGCATTTTCCTTTTGGGGCAATCAGCTCTGAAGAAAATACTATAACCCAAAACTGAGACAAACATCCAAATCAAAAGGTTTTGGAAATCGAGTCTTGGTTACCGAATCGGTTGATTCCGTTTTTTTTGTCAGTTTCAGTGTAAATATTAAAAACTGAATAACCAAATCACCTCATGTATCTCTGTAAGCTCTCCTAAGATGAAGAAGATCATATGGTTATAACTTTTCGACGCAATTGTGAATAAACGACTGGTTCTATTAAAACGATTATCTCGTTAAGTCATTGTTTAAGTCGATGTCGCTTATAATTAAAAATACCTATACATCCTCTCGCAATTTAAAAGCTTTGAAAAAGATTCTATTCGAAATCATCAGTTTTATATTTCATTCAAACTTTTGTATTGAAATTTCAACATTTCGTATTATAAACATCCTTTAATACAACAGATCAAACATTGCAAAATAAATGAATTTTGAAAAGAATACTCTAATATCCAACCAAAAATATCATTTTTTTACAAAAATTGGAACTGTTAACCTTTATATTTGGAAAATCAATTTACGATAACAAACAAAAACAAAAAAATAGTCAATTTCCAAAAAAATAGTCCATTTTTAAACCAATATGATGAATTCTCAAAAAATATTATAAATCTTCAACTAGAACAGTAAAATTTCGAAACAAGAAAATGGAACAGCAACATTTTTTATTTAGGAAATCAATTTGAAACCAAGCATAGGTGTTTTACACTAAAAGAAAGAATCTTTGACTGAAGGCGCTGAGTTTTCAAACAGATAAATTAAGTTTTACTGAAAAACATAAAGTGTGGATGAAAATTTGATACTCAAATTTTCAGTATAAAAAAGTTACTCATAACAAAAAAAACTAACTTTCAGAAAAAAACAAACTATCTTTTAAGAAACATTCAACTAGAATAGTTCATTTTTTGTCGACAAAATTAATTTTCAATAAAAAAATACAATTTTTCAACAGAAAGGTTGCAATTTCAACCATAAAAATAAAAATTCTCAAACAAACATGGAATATTGACATTTTTTACTTGAAAAATTACTACTGAACCAAACATAAGAGTTTTTAACTAGATGAATGTCCGAATAAAATTAACATTGTTTGACTTCGAACTTATCAGTCCTCTTCACATTTTGCGCGCCCAAATTGGTCAAGATTTGTCGGCTGTACGCAATTTTGAATTCTAGAAAGGGGTAAAAATTTCAATTTTACAAAAACTGGCAATTTCCTGTCTATTCGATTCAAGAGTGAATCAGTATTTTTCGAAATAGGGGATGTCGGCATGAAAAACAACCACGAACGGTATCTCGCCAACCGCTCGTCCCTCGTGGTTCTTATTAAAAAACAGCATACATTCCATCATAATGCAATAAATCATCATATTTTGAGTAATGATTATGATGATTAGGAACAGGGAATCTTATATTCTTATAATTCTATTAGTGGAATATGCCTTTTTATTTTTATTTTGTTAGATCTTTCTGGCGTGTTCTTCTTAGTAATTTTATGTTCCTTAAGTTATACAGTAACGTCAAAGGCCTTTTGATACAATTCAATCAAAATCCTCATCAATGAACAGTCGAATGAAGATTTGTAAACTTTCTGTAATCACAAATTGGGTAGAAGAGGTTCCAGCAACAATTTTTTTTTCACTAAAGAATCCACACACCTTTTTCCTGTTTTCTTCATGACTACATTTGCTTGCAGGCTTCGGTAGGTTGTAAGAAACCAATACTACTACTTTTAATGCGAGAGTAAAAACTTGCCAAAATGCAACACTTATAGCGCGATAAAATGCATCAACAGTCACGTTGCCTTGGCACGTTGACAGGGTTGAACTCTTTTGCATTAGAACAAAAGAAGGTAACGTAAGCAGAGTGGCGATTCGGCGGATGATTTCAAATTCCCGGTCATTTGCCGGTTCTTCATGGCCAAGTTTTTCAATTTTCCCGGTCATCTAGAAGTAACATATTTATATTTATAGCGAAACGCAAACATTTATTTTTATTAGTGACGTTCAATATGAACATCCCCGTGTGGAAATTGCCAAATTTTTGCCTACCTACAAGTTTGGCCCCAACTTGGGAAATCATTTTATGGCTACAACCAGGATTAATACCTCATTTCTAGTCCGAACCAACTTTAATTCACAGCTCTTGATTGCAGCGCCATCAACTTGGCTGCGTCACTGTTTTTAGTCGGGCTCCATCTTTAACCTGTTTAACCCAATTAGATGACGAATAGGTTGTTTTAAGGTTATGTTAACAAGCATCTCTGTGATTTCGTCTCAACGGTCTAAACTAATTATTTCAGTGTGATTCAAACTATGCGAAATGCCGAAAGTAAAAAGCACATTCCAAAATTCCAGAACAAAAATGAAAGTAAGTAAATAAATCGTAATCATTTCAGTACCAAAAAGGAATGAGTAAATTCGCAATTAAACTAAAAAGTTTAAATAAGTAGTTGGAGATTCCCATCATTTTAATATTTTCTCAAAGTAAAATTTGAAAGAGAAATGGAACTTATAATTGCTTGATAATATTAATGAGACAACGTTTACGAAGCTGAATACAAAATTCTTCTGTAAATTGAATAATCTTCGTAATCCTAATCCTTCATTAAAGACAATATAATCTAATGTATTTAAATCAAGTTTACGAGAACTGACATGATCACCTTTTTTTATTTATGTTATAGATTAATTTAATTTTGTAGACGTTAACTTTGTCTGGCTTCGTTGCTTCTATTTAGTTTCTGCAAATTTGAATTTGCGCGCCGAAATCTAATATCGATTTTGGATATCGATTTATTGTTTGGCAATGCAGCAACTTCGCTAAAACGAAACAAGTGAATTTCGTGGAAAAGAAATGCTAGCGTGATTCTGTTTTGCTTCGCAAGAAGTTTATTTGAGAAGTGCTTCGAAGTTTGAAGTATGTTTATTCATTTTCTTCTATTCCGTAGCTATGGGGCATAAATAAATAACGATTGTTATATTCATTGAGGATTAGTAAAAATGGTATGTATTCGATCTGTTTTTCAGTTCAAGCAAATATAACCTCAATTTCCTTCGACATATATTTATTAGAAAATCAAATCTTATTTTTGCTTCTAAATTTATTGTTAATAAGAATAATTTGTTGAAAAAATTTCAGAAGTAGATGTAGTTAAGAATTTGTACCTAAAGTTCGAAAGTAAATATTATTAAAGTTTGAAATTAGCTCCCACTATAATGTGTGAATATTTGGGTGGCCCTTATTTTTCATATATTATAATTATGTGTTGACGTGAAACTCAATTTAAAACGTTAAATTATTATATTCTACAAGCCTTGTTTGTGAAAAATAAAAAGCCACAGAAGATGAAGTATTTTCTCATCTTGGAACGGTTTTTACCAATTCCAAAGTTCGGGATAGCAACCGAACCGATTTTTTATCATTTTTTTATTTAAAAAATTTTATTTCAACGTGGCTGAGGCTAGAAAAATAGATAAAACCAAGTTGGAGCCAAGTCAATCAGTAAGTTAGGCTCTGACCGGGTAAGGCGTTTCATTTGTGGTTTGGTCCTGTCTAGATCCCCAATTGGGGGCTAAGTTCTTCCTAGTTTGGGCCCAGCTAGCGCCATGACAAAATTCCCGCACGGGATGTGGCTCACTCTTTAGGAACACCTAATATTGATATTGTTACCCTATCTAGAGAGAAGTTTTGAAAATGAATTTGAGAAGTTACCGATTTTTCGACCTGGCATTTATCTCAATATATAACCTAGCAAGGGTGTAAGCAAATTTCATATCGGTGTCTTCTTAGCAAAGGAAATCTGCTGGGATATTTGGAGTTTCGACAGTAAAATTTTTCCCTTCGTGAGACAGCTGACACATTCAATCTCTATTGCGATAAAAGGAATAGTGAGGAGGATTTTCTTCGAAACGAGTCATGCTCAGTTAAGGAATTGATTATCTCGTTGCTATCTGTTCTATCCATAAACTTACTCGAGTGATAAATTCTTTTATGGGAAAAATACTTCGGAATCAGCGACCAGATGCATCCATGATTTTTTTAACATTAACATTTCATGGTATGTTGTATGTTAACAAATGGTAACTTTAGAGATGTTCGATCTACATTCTCTTCCTGATTTCTTAGTTTGCAAATCTCAGAATACGATACGAATAATTTTAAATATGAATGTTAAATTCGATGATGTGAGGGAGGAATTTTAAATCCATAAAACTCGGGTCGATACTCTATTGACAACTTACTTTTATTAGTCTCGCGGTAGAAACCAGTATTTGCAGGTGACTCACTTCTGGTCCTATTTGACCCACGTCCAACATATTACCATATCTCTGATTCTTGAAAGATCCAATAATATACATATCGCAAAATCCTAAAGTACCACTTTTTGATCCAAAAGAGGATCACCGTGCTGCAATGATTTGATGCAGCTCGCATAAAATTGACCTACTTGGGTATCAATTCATTTTTTACGTAACAGGCTAGTCGTCACCTCGGGTATTATTTTGGTTTCATATTCCACAGGTGACAGTCGGAAATCATAATAAAACAGAATATTTAGATGGGGGATTCCAGAAATTATTATTTATTATCCTGAAAATAATAAATTGCGATAAAGGTATTCATTTTGAAAGGTTGAAAGCGAAGCCTGTGAAAGATTTAGAGCCTAATTTATTTCTCATGGAAGTCTAGATGTGGCGGAATCTGCTGATCGCAAAGCTTCAAACATTCAACAGACTTGGCTTTTAACTTTATGAAATGAATATTTTTAATGCGATTCAATAATTTTAAAGGAACGAATAATTTTCGAAACCTTCATACACAAGCGTATCATTTGATACATAAAATGTTACCAAGTGGGTCATTTGTGATCCAATACTATATCGAAGAATTGCAACGTACATATATTTTTTGAAATAACGTTTATATCTTCTCATTCACTTTTATAGGGATGATTCATGTTTCCAAAGTTTATTTATGTATTAGTTCTGTATTTGAAATAGGAATCCCCAAGTGTATAGCTCCCGAACATTCGATTCGTCAATTGTTGAATCATCTGTACTTCATAAATTTTAATGCGATTTGGAAGATTCAGGAAGAATTATGAAATTCTTTCTCCAAAGATTTACGTATCAGAATTATTCTTTTGAAGTACCACAGTTGAAATTCGGAAAGAGATTGTGCGTAGGGTAACGATGACAATAGTATGCTACCTTCAATAGTAAGTCACAGTCTTTTATTGTTTTATTATTTTATTTATCAGAATTCGGGTCCACAGGAAAAAATCACTATTTCTGTGTGTACTCATATCGCTGTCTTCAGGTGCGTTTCTTACAAGTTGAGGATGTCATCGTCATTATCAGAGTGTGTAAGAAATAGGTTATATTTTATTACATTTTCCTATTATTGCTACAAAATAATGTTCTTACGATTTCGATTATTTATGATAAAAAGAATTTCCGCATGCATATTCTAATATAGGTGGAATATAAATTCAGAGGTCTGAACTTCAGTTCCGTAGAAAACGAAGCTTTATCTACTTCATCCATATTCACATTTTCAATTCTGACTGACTTGCAAACTTACTCGTATCATATTAAAAAAGTTTAGGTGCGTATTGTCCTGTTTTCAACATTCCAACTGAGAATTCTATAATTCCAAACACTATATAAATTTAGAATTATCTAACTTTTGAGGAATTTTCATTTGAAATTCTTCAACTACCAAAGCTTGATTATAAAATTATGGCATTGTAATTACTTTTGATTTGAAATTGAATCATTCTGAAAATTTCAATCAAAAATTATAAATTGCGAACCATCCCACTTTAAGTTCATCCAATTTGAAAATGTCCTTGAATGTTCCAGAATCTGAAGTTATCCGCTTTTGAGAGCCTTTCCTCCGAAATTATTCAAATTAAAATTGAAAATATTTATTTAAAAACTTTTAATCTGAAATAATCCGATCCAGAACGCTTCCATATCAAGATTTTTTCCGAAATGTTAGAACACAAATATAATTTGAAAATTTGCATCTTCGTCCGATTTTGATTCGAACCTATTCAATTTAAAATTGATGACAGCTTTAATGGGTACTGTCCTATTTTCATATTTTGGATTGAAGATTATTTAATTTCATTTGAATATTCAAATTATCCTGAATTGAAAGCAGCATTTAGAATTGCACAATTTCACAATTAAATTTAAAAAAGGGACAAAATCAAATTGTAAGTGTTTGAAGTGGAATAACTCTCAATATAGAAATTTTCACAATTGGAAATTTTAGATTTGAATTAGGACAATGGGATGAATGGAAATGGAAAATTTTTCAAATGTTATCATTTGTGAATAATTTCAAGTTCAAAATTTGCAGATAGAATAATAAGCGTTTACGCTCTTTGAATTCGAAATTGAACGACTTCGAATTAGAATCAGTCAAAGATGGAAATTTTCAAATTCACAATGAAATTGTAACATTCTGAAGAAATATTCATTTAAAACGTTCCAAATTGAATAATTTCAGATCCAACTTGAAGAAATAGGACACTGCCAAGTTGAGAGGCGCAGTAATTTACATTGTGACAAATTTGAAAGTTTGATCATTACAGATTGAAATTTTTGAAATAGGATGATTTCAGATTGAAAGTAATAAATTCCCATCTTTTCCTAATAAGGCGTTGGAAATCGAACAATGTGAAACAAAAATTTCTCAAAAATGGAATAATTCCAAATCCATGAAGTGCTTGAGATCATATCATTTCTAGTTCAAAGTTTCAAGATAGGACAACAAACACTTGAACTTTTCTATTTAGAAATCGAATAAAATCGAATGAAAATCTGTGAAAATTGGAGATTTCCGTTATATATAGTTGAGACATTTAAAACGTATGCACTTTGTCGTCTCCGAAGCTTATCTTGTCTATGCTCTCAAATATAATCAAAGTCAACTTATTTCAATGTTGTATGTCAATTTATTGAATATTATAAATACAAATTCAAACTTATAGATGATAAAATTTCAAAATAATCAAATTTATTTTTTACATACATTACATTTTTTACATTTATTTCAAATAATCAACGAGAATTTATTTTCAGACGTTTTTTATTCTGAAAACTCGACGCAAATCAGGCAATACTTGACCCGATCATACAAAGGAGAAAAAAAAAGAAAAATGTTCAATTTTACATTATTCTGCTCGTTCATTACTTATTATCCTTTCCACTCTTCGAATTAAAAAATCTAAATGATCGTAATTATATCAAGTATAATAAACTTTAAATTTTGCGCCTCCGATTTTTGCGCCACCTAACTGGGATGGTTATAACAAGGCATGCTTAGCTGTCTTTGACATTTTGAGGTTTCATCTCGCTCATCATGCTGCTCGTAATTCGCTAGTGCATTTTTAACATTTAGATTATAATGACAAAAAGTCGATTCTCTTATAATAAATAATTCGCTCGCCTTCCCCTGTTGCATATATTCTGGTGAGCAAAATAAGCTACTATCCTTATTTCGCCAGCTTCATCGGGCGAAATGAGGGAAGAAGGCCCTATTTCGCCCGAAAAAGATGGCCAAATAGTCTTGTCTAAATAAATACAAGAAAAAATGACTAGATGGGTATATGTATCAAAACTGTTTTCTTTATCGATTTTCTTGGCTCAACATCAACGCTACCATTGGCTCAGTGATGATTTTGAGTGGACACTAATGACATTCGCACACATCCTTATATCTCTGATATGTTCAATAATTCTCGAGGCAATTGAAAAAAGAAAAATCTAAGTGAGTTAAAAGCCGTAAATTAGGCAGAATATGAATCTACGCGGATCAACTTTTCCCGGTCTAATAGTCTTTTTTTAATGAGCACTATAATATGTATACCTGACCTTAGATGGATCACTATTGATGTCGTTACCCTATATGGTGGAGTTTGGTTTTGTAACTTACAGTTAGTAAGATACGAATTTAGACTCGTCTTCTATTATTAGCAAGTATTTACAGAATAGAATGATGTTCATCAAAGCTTATCGAGTTTCTTTAATCTAAACCTTCTATTTCTTCTCGTTTTTGTTTATGGGGCGCCACCACCATTCACATCAAGAACACAGATTAACTTGATCGTTGGCTACAGGGGCGAACGCAGAAAATTTTTTCGGAGGAGGTTTTACTAAAAAAATTTGTTGACACCATTTCGTCGTTGAAACGTTTAAATTTATTTTCAGATTTCCAGAAATTTCGGGGGGAGGGGGGGGGGGTGAACCCCCCAAAACCCCCCCTGGGTTCGCCCCTGGATGGCCAGCTAGTTAGATTCATCTATAATGAAGATCATCAAAATGATGTGAATGACTCAAACTATTCAACTCTTTCTGAATCTGCTACTAAGAACAACATTCTTAATTGATTAAGTTGTTTCGGGTTTCGATCGTGTACAAAACTACAAATTGTAGTTTTGTACACGATCGAAACCTGAAACAACTTATTTATCATAATGGATCATCGTGCAAGCATTTCTTGATTGTAAGTGTGCAAAATACAAGTTCTTTGAATCCGGTAAAGAATAGAGGAATTTTTCGTTTTTTTTGTTTGTTAAAAACATTAAAAATGTTAAAAAACAGCTAATTCATCGTTTTCTATCTTTATTGAAAAAATTCTGTCCGTAAATGTAGTGAGAACCCCGTAATATTTTCTATGCCAAATCCACCTTCTTCCTAATATGTCCACATATAAAGAGTTCCGAAATCAACTCAAGCTAGCTCTCAAGATAATTGCTTGGTTGTTCAAATAATAAATTAACGATATTTGAACCACACGTTTTTGAACATGAGTTTTATTTTAATATATGTGTTGATGTGAAAAGAAAAAATTCTAGAACAATTTTTGAAAAATTTATGCAAACAAGCTATTAAAACAATTTTTCGGCCTTTTTAATCGTACTCCTTGATATGATATATTCATCACGTCAGAATATTTCTTTCTTCCGTTTTTTGATTTTTTATGAATAATGATCATAGATAATTATACAAATATTGATCCATCGATACGTGTTTACTTTATTGGCAGATAGTATTTTATTTTTTCATTTCATCATTCCATTATGCAAATGATTTATTCCAATTATTACTGATAATAATTTTTTCGATAAGTGCTCTTTTTCCTTTTTAAATTTATCACTTTAATAATCCATTTAGATCATTTTCCATTGATAAATATTATTGTAATTGATTGAATATATAAAGGTTTTATGTATTTTTTTAATGCATTATTATATAATTTGTATTGTTATAGAATTCTAAATATTTTCATTTATTTATGAATATTTATCATAGCTAATTATACAAATGTTGATCCATCGATACGTGCTTACTTTATTGCCAAATAGTATTTTATTTTTTGAATTATTTATAAATACTTTTAATTTTTAATGTAATTTGAAAATGACAGGCTGTACCTCGCACTTTGAGTTGTTTTTTTAGATCCACCTTATATATTTTTACATTCTCATCAGAGAAGGTATTAGATTTGTGTAAAATTTGACCCCCCCCGGTTTTTGTCGAATGTCCACGTTTTGAGACCCCCTGAACCCAAAAAACAGGTTTTTACGAATGTGTCTGTCTGT
>WSXT02096595.1:0-11560 GCA_011762715.2 Neuroterus valhalla
CACATAACAACTGTGTTTAATCAAATCTTTTTTCATAAATATTGAATTCTCGGACGTAAAAGCGCCTTTAAAAACAATATTATCAAATATTGTAGCTGTCAAATGGGTAAAAGACGGAGTATGCGGTGTGGATTTACCTGAAGGAAGTACGTGCATTCGAGATAAGCTTGGAAACCCGATTCCTCCCCCCAAACCCGGGTAGAAAAATTTTGTGGCAATCTTGGATCATGCTAAAGCAGTATATCATTTTCAACGCTATCTGCAGTCTAGGTTCTGAAAAAAATAAATGCATTGTATCAATTATTTAGTATAAAGAATAAATACCAAACATTACCAAAATCTTAGCATGAAAACAATATTGTTTACAACATATTTATATTAGACAATTAATGTTGAACAGAAAAATTTTCATTCAGGTTATGTATCAAGTTATAATAAATTGATAAAATTATGATTTGTATCATGAATCTTTGTGTTATATATACTATATTCTATAAAATAAAATTTACCTATAAATTATTCATATAATGCATGAATTTCATCCTGCCCGCACCGTCACAAACCTTTATCGGCGGCCATATTGGTACAGCTCAGTCAGCCTCAGTGCATGTGCAATATAGACAAAATACCGAAAAACGTCATGATGATTTATTTTCAACAGATTGAATTATAATAAATCGGGGCTACATGCGGAAGACGCTATGACGTCACGTAATACCACCTAAGGTGGTATGCATGTTCTGTTCCATCCGTTGTCTATGAGATGCTTTGTCGAAGCTAATCAATATATCATTATTGTGGTTGTTATACACTCTTCTTCTTCTCATTGTATTCAAATATTCAATCGTCACTACATTCTCGACAGATGGCACCACTGTCATTCATATTTTTCACTGCTGCGGGGAAGCCACCACCACAGGGCGCAGCTAGTATAATAATACAAAAAAAATTGAAGTTTTGCGCCTTCGATGTATGCGCCACCTAACAGCGGTGGTTATAACCGCTTAACCTTCTTGTCCTTTGGACAAAGTTATTATGCTAATGGTTGCGGGTAATGTCGGTGGAGTAGGGAGTTGACACATATCAATAACTGCTTTCTGGCTATACCTAGCTGCTGCCCCTCTCGTACTCCTTGGTAAAAATTAAAACATTTGTGATTTCAATTGTGAAATAATAATTCAGAAATATTGATTCTTGAAGTTGGAATTATTTTTAGATTAGAAAGTTCGAAACTCTTATTAAAATTTGCAGGATTTGAGGACTTCAAATAAAAAAGGCTCCAAAAAAGATATGGTGAAGAGTCTTCGGAACTTGTTCAATGCACAAGGTGGGTGTCTATTTATTCGATTAAGTAAAATTTTTTTCAAGAAAGAGCTGCATTGAGATTTAATAATTTTATATTTTACGTCCTAAAAAATAATAAAATAATTTAAATTTACAATATTTATTCAATTGAAGCGTGCTCTACAACAGTGCATCGTACGCCATTCGTCGCAAGGGTCACCAATACCTGATGGTTGATGCAGTAGGGTCATTATCGCAGGCCGGTTATAATGCACTGTTATACACAGCACGCTTTAATTGTGATCCTTATTTCTCTTGTTCAAACGCATAATGAGTTATAATATTCCAATTTTACCACTGAAATTAATCTTGCTCCAACGAAGTCTACATCTGTTCTTCAAATGGACGTTGAATATTTATTTCCAAATTGGAAGAATATGACTGTGTGTAGACTGGGAGGACGTGAAGCGTAGAGAAAAAGCTGGGACTGTAACAACTGTCCTAGGCTACCTGCCGCAGAAAGTTTTGTTCCTATTCATACTAAGCCCAAAATGGACAATTTTAGTAGCAAAAATGATGAAATCGAAATTGAATAATTTAAGATTAATACATCAAAAATACGTTGGATAATTTTAAAATTCGCAGAATTTGTTTCAAGTTAAGAAAGATGGAAATCGAAAGTGGAGGTCAATATTTTATAGTTCATGATTCTGAACATAATTTTCAAGTCCTTTCAGTTTTTTGTCTCGTTTCGTTCCATCATGCATATATTTCATGAATATTTTCGAAATCCTTTTCTTTGATGATAGTCGCATGTCCTGTATTACGACATTATAGCATGGTGTAAAATTCATACTCATCACTAATACATTTTTCGATCTCTTAGTATCATATTGCCACACTCGGTTGGAATACCCTTAACCCAAATCCGCCCACAGTACCATATATGGCAAGGTTCTCACGTAAAAAGAAAAACGCGTTTGCTGTTGTTCTTCGAATTTGAAACTCGCGCGCCACCGCCTTATATCATGGAGGTAACATGCTAGAGTTGCCCTCAGGTCTCGGCTGAGTTGATTTGGTGACATTGTTTTCACGATGGGTATTCCCCTTCATCTGTGACTCGCAAGCCGCGACAATAGACGTTCGTTTTACGAGTATTTTATTTTCTGTTATGATTTAGCTTGATTGGTGTATCTTTTAGTACATTCTGGTTCTCAAAATGTCACTGTGTCCGAATGTAGCTTGGTATAGGGTTCTCTTGCGTAGTTTCATTCCCAGAATATTGGAAAGACCAAGGTACCATATATGGTACGCCGGGCGGGAGAGTGGTCTCGTGTGAGGTTTTCTGTTAGTTTTGATGTGCGTTATTTGTAATACAGTATTTGGTGAATTAGGCTTGCTTATGCGATTTCATCATTGCGATTATGTCAGTATACGGTCGTGCAAATTTAATAGGTACTTATTAGGTCAAGTCCGTTTCGCACATGTTGAATATCAAGGGGAGAAAAGGGACGTTTTTGTTTATTCTGTACAAAGGGAAGACGCATTTCAACGTTCATTTTTTTCCTCATGTAGGGGTATTACAATGCACGATGCGCTGGCGATGTTCGGGGAGGACGACCTAGACCTCAATAAAATCATTATTGAACCAGGTGAACCAAGCGTTCTTCCCGACAACAACTCTGGTGAAGAGGACGGCGGAGGGCTTGTAGACAACCTCAACGGGCGTCAGTTGCGTGCGGTTGCAGAAGTTGCCGCCCGTCGTCGTACGGTTGACAGCGACGCAGATCAGGGATCTGATGATGAGAGCTATGTCAATTCAAACAATGACCCTAGTGTTCCGAGAAATGGGATTATATCGCGTGACTCCTCATCGGACGTCGGCTCTGAAGCTAAAACTCCTCCAAAGCGTGGCAAGCGTGGTGCTTGCAGAGGTGCTCGTCGTGGAGCGCGTAGAGGTAGAGATCATCGTGGTGCTGCGGCACCCCGACGTGGTGGTCAACGTCGAGCCCGCGGACTTGGAACAGAGTAGATTTAAGTGACTGCTCTCAAGGCAATTTCCCATTACCTGACCGCACCACTCTTCGTGAGAATACTTGTGTCGACGTGTTCGAATAGCTCTTTAGAAAAAGCTAGGTTCATCCATTGTGCTGACAATACAAAGCGTGATATAAATGATAGGTTCTGAAAAATGAGACCTCTCGTGGACATGCTCCAAGAGCGCTTCCAGAAATTTTTCGTTCCAGAAAAAGATTTGTATTTTAATGAATCAATGGTGGCATAATATGGACGTCACGGCTGTGAACAATTCATAAGAGTAAAGCCTCTCTGTTTTGGCTTCAAGGTGTGGTCTTTGAAAACTCAGAAAGATTGCTTGGTAGACTTTGATTTTTATCAAGCTAAGAACCCGAAAGCCAAGGAAGACTATAAAGTAAATATATTTATATGTATGTATTCAGTAAATCGAATCCAAATACTGAATAAATCCTTTTTCCGACCGTTGTATTTTTTACGAAGTATATTGAGTAATTTCTTTGGTCATACGATCCAATAACCAGAAATCGATTCAGGTGTCAGAATCTCATTTGTCATTGACTACCTTTGAGAAGACCTGCAATAAGGTTGAAACGTACGTAGTTTTTTTTTATGAATTTGACAAATAAATGAGATTCTGAAATCTGAATCGATTTCTGATTATACTATGAAGTAAAGTTTGAAAAATGTGCAGCCTCGTTGGTGGATGATTCCAAAATACCTAATAGGGAGTATAGTAATAAAATTTCCTATCAGAAGCATTCAAAATTATATGATTCCATATCCTAATTTTCAGGATAAGACTATCCCAAGTTGAACGAGTTTCAATCATTTCAAAGTGGATTATTTTGAAATAAACAATTTTAGGTTCGAAGCGTTTGAAATTTGTAAATATGACTCCAAGCATTTAAATTCTATCAATTCAAAAGAGAAAAAAATTTGCTTCGGAAAATGATTAAAAGTAGAATAAATTGAAATTTCTTAAAATAATAAAATAGGAAAATAAATATAAAATCAAAAATAAATTAATTAATTCAATAGCATTTCGGAATGAAAGCGTTGCAAACTGAACGATCCCAAATGCAGAGCTGTTACAATTCAAAGAATTAAGAATTGAACAATCTTGAATTCGAAGTTCATCAATGTTTGAAATTGAAGAATCAATGTCAAAGGATCAAAATAAAGCAAATAATAACAAAAATAAATAATGCAACATTGTTTATTTAAATTTGGTTTCTGAAAATTGAACTGATTACAAAATTTTTCATATATCAACGATTCCTGCGAATCCTCAAGGTGAAGTATATATTTATACGCCGTCCTTATTTATTCATATGCCTCCTATTGCATTTCTAGTAAGATCACTATAAATGCTCCAAAAGTAAAGGAAATTATTGTCATATTTTTCATTTCAATTCGGAATACATTTGAACTCTAAATCAATAATCCTCACTTTCTTCGAGTTCATTTGAGCTTGAACATCCTTACTGTCTTCTCTTTCTTCATCAGATGATTCACTGTCTTCTTTTGGAATGATTAGGAGCTCTAGAACTGTCTTTGGTAATCTTTTACTTTTCTTTTTTTGTATGCTTTATTTGAAAAGATTCGGACAGGAATTGAGAAGCAACCTACAAAAAATGTCTTTGTTCGTTTTTACTTGTGAACGTTTTCTCGCACGGTGCTCTCTAGATTTTTGGATTTCTTTGTTTCGAGTTTGATGATCCATGTATAAGGATTTCGTGCACAGTTGGTGGCATTGGAAACCACCAATATAATTCAGCATACAGTTTTGCAGTTGTAATGCAGTAGGCCTTGGACTGGTCCTCATTCAGCAGATAACCACTTGATAATGCGATCAAAATGTCAGCGAACCGAGAAATAAGTTCTTCATTCATATCTGAAATTAATAAATTGTTATGAAAATAAATATCCACTGGAAGGGTTCCCGACTTGATCCAAAAAGGGGAGGGGGGAAAGGAATGGTTTCTCTGTCTGACGGAGAAGGAGGGAGTGCAGAGGGAGGTTTATGAGGCCACACCCGTGCAGAGAGAAGATTTGAGGTTTGCGAAGCTGCTGAGAGCGTGCCGACCTCGGAAGGAGAGGAAAGAGGGGGGGAGGGGGGAGACTTGCGGAGCTGCGTGAGCGTACCGGTCACGGAAAGAGAGGATTCGAGGATTTCAGAGCTTATCTGCTAGGAGGTGAGGAAGGAGGGGGTGAGGATGTCCCTTTATCTAGATCGGTGAGGTAAATGAAATTTTGGGGTTTAAGGAGCCAATCCCTCTGGGTACTGGACGTTGTGACTTAGGTAGCTGGAAGAAGGTCCTTCTCCCCGTCGTCCACAGGAACTGTTACCACGGATTTTCCTGCTCCATGGGCAACCCTCAATCGTAAAAGGTGACCATGTAATTTGACCTTAAGTCTGTCAAACTTCGAGCATTGGAGTGGCTCACCCCTTGAAGGCTTCTTTATAAAAGTGTTCGTTCGGGCAGTGGCTCTTTTTGACGGGTGAACTCTCCTCTAGAAGATTCTTCCGGATCAGTTCACGAAAATAATCCCGCCGTCTCTTCCGGATCACCTCGGACAGATGCTCTCGGTAGATTTTGAGCTCCTCTAAGGGTTGACGGGTTAAGGGATCCACCCCCTCGGGAACGGGATCCGGGGGGTAGAAAATTATTCCCTGTTCGATCTCTAGGCTGATCGCTAGAGACCGGACTCGCCCCGAGGAAAGAAATTCCGCCGTGCCTCTGAATCCCTTGAGCGCTTGCGCCTCTCGAGGTCCCTCTCCCGACGATATTCTATTTGCTAGGAGGGGAGGGGTGATAGAGAACCGGACGGCGTAGTCGGCCTCTGGAACGGACCAGTGATGAGTACCTCCTGGTGCGGGCTGGCGAGCAGCTCCTGGTGCCGACCTGGAATTCAAGGGCAACCTCCGGGCACTGTCCGTGAAGAGGACCTAGATAGCTACACGAAGGAAGGGAACCGAACCTGCCGGTAAGCGGATAATTATGTGTCTCCAGGCACTGCTTGATGGAGCGACCTTACGAGACCCTTGAATATCGGCTGAAGAGAGAGAGAGAGCTGAGCAATAGTAACCCTTCGTTTTTTCTTTGCTCTGAAAAGAACAAATTGGATTGTGTAGGCCAAAAATAAGGCAGACATTCCGACCAAAATAATATATTCTTCAATTCTCCCTAGGCGGAGTGGAAAGAGAGAGAGAGAGCGAGAACGCTGTTGATGCTTACCCGACCAGGTTGGTAGGCTAAGTGGGAGTGTCGATCTCAGTTTTTCCTTCTCTACGCACGGAGTAGTGTGGCGGGGTACTCTATTTTCGCGTGTTCTTACTCGCCAAATTTCGAGCTCGCCTAAACCAACCAGAATCTCGAATGATTCTCATTGGCGCGTTGTGCCTCAACTCTCTTAACCACCCGCATTACACATTTCTTACAGTACTTACAATTAAACTAGGTGCTAGTATGAAAATATGTGATGAGAGACTACATTATATCATATAATAATATGAAAATTATGTGGTATTATTACAGTATTAATATATAATATATAATAAAATATTATTCATATAATAAACTCATAAAAAGAAACCACTGAATTATGGTTATGATATATGAAAAAACCTAAAATTTTCATGTATAATCATTATTCCTCTATTTATCAATGCTACCACTTATTGAGAATATTTCACTATGTTGCAATGATAATATTATCACAATATCAAGATTATTTTATTTTTAATATATGATCATTACACAATATTATAATTGCGATATTATCATAATATTTCCACATGCTAGGCAATACATATATAAACATAAATACATACCTACATACATATACACGCATATGAATTCTTCAATACATAAAAGAACTGAAAACAGGCTGGTGTGAGAAAATCACATGAATGGAATTACTGAAGGATAAGTATTGCGAGGCTCGTCGAGGTGAGAGTTGAGCATTTTGATTTTCGGAACTTATATTTGTTTAAAGCACATGAATGAGTGTTGAAAGCCCTAATCTGATACAGTTTTTGTCAGCATCAAATCTATGTCATCCATCTCTGATGACTGAGTGCCACAAATATAACAACTCATGCTCAAACTGTCCGTCAACGTATTACAGGCCTGTAAATTTAATATTTGTGTTATTATAATTATTGTGAAAAATTGTGAACAAAAAATAATTTCATAATTTTTGATAAACACACCTGTCCATCCACCATTGTTAGCATTAATAAGAACTCAACACTTTTATTATCTGAACAGAATGGCTGCAAATTCAAAATTCGATCATAAATGTACTTTTATTCATCTTCCAGTACTTCTGTGGTTTCTTGTCTCTACAGTAAGCGTACTGGTCGGCAAAATGTAGTCGACGATGTCCGTGGATTCTCCCAAACAATCTCTTCTGTTGACTTCTAAACAAGTCTCAAAGGAACTAAGAAGGTTTCAAAAACATATTGATAGATGTTTTCTGCATTTTCAAACTTTTGATTATACCGAGAGTATCAACTACTACCATCGAAGCCGTATTTAAGATGCAGAGTGTACAGCTCTTCTTTGAACTCATTATTTTCAGGTTTACCGAGCAAAAGAATACAACTAGTTGTATGGTTGAGTAAATCCTGCAACTTCACTTAACAACATTCCTCACTGATCTCGTGGATTTTGGGAAAACATTCCTTTTTTGCTTTCAGAACTTCATGATAGGCGGGAAATATGTTATGCTTGTATTCTTTGTCTACCTAACGTATTAAAAAATAATAATTCTTTGCAAATCCCCGTCTGCAATAGGGATACAGCTTCCATAGCTGATTCCTTTGTTGGGAGCTTTGTCTTCTTTTCTACGTTTGTCAAATGATTCAGCCGTTTGTGAGAACCTTCTTTTGAAATGCTATCACTCCTTTGCAAATTTTATCAGCCGCTTCATTTCCTTGAGCTCCTAATTTCATAGAAGCAGCAAAAGAGAGTTCTTCTGCGCTTGAGGTAGAACGCAATTTTTAAGTTTTACTGCGCTTGCTTATCTCACTTGAAATCTCAAACGATTTTGCTGGACGACCAATGGAGCTGGAAGAAATATTGTCTATTTTAAAAAAAATGTATTAGATGTGAGGAAATCTATCCCAAATTCAACTTTTTTGAACGGTAGATGATTTCTACTATTTAGTGAAAACTCAAAAAAAAATTCATAATCGCGAGAAAAACATTAAGAAATAGCAAAATCGTCCACTTTTAGAGCACAGAGCACAATCCATAAAATATTGCGGAAACCAATGTGGGGATACAGTGAAATAGAACTCGGAAAGTGGATAGGTTTCCTGGAGAAAGAAGATTTTGGGGCATCACGCGCAGGTAACTTGCATTGGTCACAAGGCCACGTGACGTTCGAATGAATGGTTGAACGTAGCGAAAGAATGGACGACTAGTCATGCGCAGTAGAGATGACGCAAATACGTTCTCCAAGTCCCAGGGACTATAGTCGACGCTACAGAGTAAGGACCCTCCAGTAAAGGACGTGACAATGTTCTCCTACCACTATTCACAACGGGATAGGAGTTATGGCAAATGGCCGTAGCGGGAGAGGAAGTGAGCAAATTTTTCTCTTTCGCACCCGTTGCGCACTCTCTCGCACTAACCAACTCCGCAGGACCAATGCGTGATTACTGGCAGATCGTCGCGTCCTTTTCTAGAGGGGCCTTATTACAGAGCAGACTCTATAGAGTCTCCCGTGGACACATGCGTCCAGGGCTGCCAACATGGGCGGCTTCTCGACAGTTTGGCTATTTTCCGCTGACCATGGCGGGGAAAAAAGATGGTTCGGCTAGGGCTGTTTTTTCTGTCGATTTCTTGTCTATTTTTTCAAATCCTAAAAAATTTTGTCTATTTTTTTTGTTTCGTGCCTAGTTCCAACAATGATAGTCGGAAAATCGACTAAAATATCAATTCATTCGATTTACTTATAGTCCTGGGGAATCAAACATTTTTCAGTAACTCCTTTATTTTTTAATATAATGATTGATAACGATAAGAAGTTAAAAAGTATTATATGATGATTACCATCAATCATTAAATTGTCTATATTCATCAATTCATCAAATAAAAGTAGTTGACATATTTAATGCCTGAAAACTGAACTAAGTATTATTATTTATAACTAAATAATTATTTTTGTTCAAAGAGTAACTAGATGTGCAGTTGAAATATTTTAAAAATTATGTTTATGTATAAAAATATATTTCCGAAAAATTTTTCAAGATACTGGGCAAAAGACCGCATAACAGGGTGCAAAAATACAAGTCAAGAGATTTTGTATATTTTTAGAAGATTAAGGTCGACAAACGTTTTGTGAAATGTAAAAAGTTTGAACTTAATGAAATATTGGATATATAATTGCAATCTGTGCATTCATTTTATTGCTAAACCGTAGCATTTACTCCGTTTTTCAAAATGAGTCACAAAAGAATGGTGAAATTTCAACAACAATAATACTTTCAGTCCAACATTGTCTTACAATGTTCTCATTGATATGAAATTACCGTTGATTAAAATTTCCCGCTTGAATAAGGCATGCTCAAGTAGAGCGCTGATTGGCTATTTTAATGGTGATATGAGAAAATAGTATGGCGGTTTTTGAGATCCAGGTGGCGTTATCTCGCAAACTTTCCTTGACAGCCCTGCATGATCCCAGCTAATGCTCCTTCTCATAGCGCAAGGAACTGCTTCCTATAGGCGAGCGGCAACTACCCAAAAATGACATAGTTGTGACCAGATATTTCCTATTTGCTACTGATGGCCTAACTTTATGTTTTCGAGGATGCTGAAATTGAATCTGAAATTTATTTCAGCCTAAAATTAGGGAACAATCGTAAAAATCGACAATTACGTCGAAAATGGGTAATATTATTCTTCATGATTTTTGGAGTACGACTCGCTGTCACTCGATCAATTATGAATATTTCTATTTAAAAAATGTATGACATAATCATGAACCTATTCGTGAACTAATAGAGGTCCGAAATCCCTACATCGTTCTACGATCGGTTGGGAAATTTCGGAAAACTTTTATTCTGCTTATCCGATTTGGCGCATACTTTTGGAAAAGTCGAGTGACAGACCTCGATATTCATCTGAAAAAAATATACAGCGATTTCAATAAACCGAGCACGCGGCGCATCACATACGCCAAATGCGTCGTCAATGGATTTTCAATTTTCTGTTGCTTGGAGGAAAATCATGCGCAGTTTTATTTTCATAATTTTTCACGTATGATGATTCATCTGTTGAATAATAGGTTTGAAGATCAAATAAATGTTAATAAATCAAATTATTTATTTATTCGACAGTTTGTTAATTTATTTTTATTTTCTTGATTTGTACATGAAGGTCAACAACTGAATAGATCGCAAGATTTTGAATGAAATTTTTTCCTTGGACAGATTTCTAAAGAACGAGATTCTTCCTGTAAACAAGAAGAGAAAAGGTTTTGCAAGTATTCCATTCCACATATGCCGTTGTTATGGTCAGGTGATATAATTTCTTCATCGATCAGTCATCCATATGCATTCAAGTCTTTTGCATCGATGTTACAAGACATTGCTTGATTCCTTTCGTGAATTTGCCAAATACATCACAGTACGTGTTTTCGTAATGCAGGCTTAGACGGTGGTAACTTTTCGATACTTGCATCTTTCCGCCGGGCTAAATTAAATCTCAGCGAATTTATGTAAGTACGAATGGATTCAGATTTATTATTTAGATCGTACAACTTAGCCAAAAAATGACTTACATAACAATGATTGAAACGTTAAGATTCTTATCAATTACGTTATTTCGATAGCACAAGCAAGTAGTATAGCTAAGCAGGTTCTGGATATAATCACCTGGTAAAACAGTTTTTCGATAATTTACCGACAGTCGGTAACACAGTCGACGAGGTAGAGTTCTGACACCAATTTACAACTCGGTCAACAAGGCGTGTTACTGTTTTACCGACCAAGTTGCCTACCTTCTATAGAATGGCACACGTGGGACAGGTGATTCCCCTGAGTATGCAAACACATATGATCTGGGGATTTCCCTTAGTTCTAGGAGGTTTCAGAAATATAGATGGCGTACGTGAGCTAGGGGATTTCTATGGTCGAACTTTTGAGAAGCTTGGACATTGGTTCTGCTCTCACTAGATTTTTCGAGGGTACAAACGCTTCTCAAAGATCCGAATCAGAAACTATATA
>WSXT02096606.1:0-11560 GCA_011762715.2 Neuroterus valhalla
AGTTTGACCAAAAAATGAATCTTTATATTTTTCATTATTTTTCGTGCGGCCAAAATTTGAATTTTCTTTTTTTCAATAAACTCGAAAAATGGTAAAGATCATCCTGGAGGGCTCCCAAACAGAAACATTTTTTCCTCCAACCTTTTCTCCATATCTTGCGTGGTTCGGCTAAAAATTCTCAGTTTCTTCGATATTTTCGAATTTTGAAAATTCCACAACTCTGACAGTTTGTTCTCATTCAAAAAATTCATGAGTATGGACTGTTTCACTTTTTACCTACTACAAGAAGCCGCATTAACAATTTTTTAGTCTTGGAAAAGAAAATTCAAAAAATTTTCAAAACGCTCCCCCTCTTCTATTTGGGATCCAAAACAGATGGTTACCGAACTCGGTTTGTATTTTTGGTCCCTAAAAACGGGTGCCGAAGCACGATTGGATATGATCATTCTTTTGAGAGTTAATTAGTTCACAGATTATTTTTCTTTTTTTTTTTCGTGCGATCGAAATGGGAATTTTCGTTTTTTGGAGAAAATCCAAAAATTTGTATTCACCATCTTGTAGGGCTCTCTTGAAGAAACGTTTTTTCTCCCTGACTTCCTCTTTAATCTTGCTTTCTTTGGCTGAAAATTCTGATTTTTGTTTATATTTTTGAATTCTGAAAATGTCACAACTCTGACAATTTTGTTTTAATCAAAAAATATTTTTGGGATAAATTGTTTTATTTTTCACCTACTATGAGCAACCGTACTTACAATTTTTGAGTCTTGGAAAAAAAAGTCCAAAAAAAGTTCAAAATGCTCCTACTCTTTCATTTCGTATCCGGAATAGCTGAGTAACGAACTTGACCTGTCTTTTTGGTCCCTCAAAATGGGTGCCAAAGGGCAATCCAATGTGATTAGTCTTTCATAGTTTATCGAGTATACAGACACCAACGAAGACGACAACACCAACGACGACGACGACGACGACAACAGACAGACAGACACCAACGTGAAAACTAATTTTTCGGAATCAGGAGGTCTCAAAACGTGGAGATTTCTTCAATTCCGCGAAAGTCAAATTTCACATAAAATCAATGCCTTCTCATTATGATGAGAATGTAAAATAGCTGGGTAACGAACTTGACCTATCTTTTTGGCCACAACTCTGCTAATTTTGTTTTTATAAAAAAATATAAATATATATACATGAGGATGAAGTGTTTAACTTTTTACCTACTACAAGAAACCGTACTTACAATTTATTAGTCTTCGAAAAAGAAGGCGAAAAAATTTCCGAAATGCTCCTCACTCTGATGTTTCAGCCGAAATAGCTGGTTCACGAACTCGACATGTATTGCACCTGTATTGCACGATTTCTTGTAGCACGTAAAAATTGAAACAATTTATCCTTATGATTTTTTACCGATAAAACCAAAATTGTCAGATTTGTGGAATTTTCAAAATCCAAAAATGTAAACAAAAATAAGAATTTTCTGCCAAATAAAACAATATTGAAAAGATAGTCAGAGAGAAAAAATGTTTCTTTTTGGGAGCCCTACAAGGTCGTGAATACAACATTCTGAATTTTCTCAAGAAATCGAAAATTCCCATTTTCATCACACAAAAAATAATTAAAACTGATCTGTGAACTCGATAACTTACGAGAGAATGATCATATCCGATCATGCTTTGACACCCATTCTAAGGGACCGAAAAGACAAGTCCGGTACGTCAACCAGCTATTTTTGATGAAAAATCGTAGAGGGGGAGCATTTTGAAAATTTTTTTGGCCTTTTTTCCAAGACTCAAATATTTTAAGTATGGCTACTTATAGTAGGTTTCTTTTTCGGAGCCCTCCAGGATGATCTTCATAACTTTTCGAGTTTTTTCGAAAAACAGGAAATCCAAATTTTGGTCGCAAAAGAAATAATGAAAAATGGGAAGATTCATTTTTTGGGTAAACTATGCAAGGTACGGGAAAATATAAATGGACCAAACTTGCGCAACAAAGAAAGATCTACAAATTTGGTAGAATCAACTTGTTGATAGGACAAGTAGTTTTTGCTTCATTTATGAGAAACCATAAAATGAATTCATTTGAATCAGGAGAAATAACTATAAAAATGAAGTGATAAAATTTTCGAAAAAATGACTAAGGCTAACACAGAAGATTGATAGAGAAAAGTTATTCACCCAAGAAATATCTGTGAATTTGTTATAATTTTTCCCATCGGACGCGGAATTTTCGTTTCAATCGTGAGAAGTATAATTAAAAATTTAAAATTTGAATTTCTAGAAAACCACACAACATGTGAAAATAATTATCCAACAAAACTCCTCTACCGCTTTGGACAAACTTCAATGGAGTGCGCAGCACGAGACACGTGATGAGAATGTATTCGTTAAAGCTAGAGAAGCTTAAACAAAAGAGTTAAACAAAAAGAGAATTTCGGTTTTGAGTTTTACGAGCTCTATATACAACTTTAGGGAGGTAAAAAGGCCGAGCGCGTAGCGCGAGGTAAATTCATAAACGAGCGTTGAGTGCAGAATTTGCAGATTATTTTTCGTTATTTTTTGTGCGATCCAAATTGGAATCTCTGATTTTTCGAGAAAATTCAAAAAGTTGTCTTCACGATCCCAAGGAAAAATATTTTTTCTCTCTAACTTTCTTTTTAATCTTGCTTTATTTTTCTAAAAGTTCTTATTTTCTTTTATGTTTTTGAATTTTCAAAATACTATAACTTTAGCAATTTTGTATTAATCAAAAAAAAAAAGAAAATTAGTATAAATGTTCCCACTTTTTACCTACTAAAAGAACCCGTGCTTACAATTTTTATGTCTCGGGAATAAAAGTCCAAAAAAAATTCAAGTTGCTCCCCCACTTTCATTTTTGATCCAAAATAGCTGGTTAACGAACTCAACTGATCTTTTTGGTCCCTCAAAATGGGTGCCAGAGTGCAATCTAATCCAATCAGTTTTTCAAAAGTTATGGAGTGTACAGAAAACATCGACGACGACGACAACGATGACAAACGACGGCGACGACGACATCGACAACAGACAGACAGACACCAACGTAAAAACTACTTCTAAGAACAGAAATCCGAAATACGCAATACAACAGCAAAAATGAACGACAAGACAATAAACAGGAAATCTTGCTTCTCTGGAAAACCAAAAACAATTTATCTCAGGAAACACAAGGACACAGGGAACAAACATGAAATTGATGATGCTTTCCTGATAATAAATTGAACATAAACACATAACTATTCGTTCTGACTATCTGGGAGCGGATTTGATGATTGTCGTTATTACGGACACTCGAACACGTGGCGACTAGTCAAAATTGTATATATATTGGCGATAGTCAGGGGTGCGCGGTCCAAAAATGATTATATTTTCCGAATCTGATGATATAAAATGTATAAGAATTCTGTCCTGATGATTCTGAATAACTGCTCAATACGTCCTCTACGAAAAATATAATCACCAAGCCAGCTTCCGGAGTTTGTAAATCAAGTTGAGTCATTAAATTTTAATTCCATAAATCCCGAATAATTAAACCATTGGAAATTTGGAAATTACTTGCTTGTTATTCGCCCCCAAAAATGCAAGGTTTCATCACCTCGAATCAATTTTAGATGGTCCCTGGGAATCAGGTGTCACATTAGGTTTTCAAAATAGGAATCTGCATGATGGTTCGTCGCAATCGGTACCTGCGTCACCAACGTCAAACTTGAGTTTAGTGTAAATGTATAGAACGCTTTCTCATGTGCAAAGAAATGAAAGAACTTGAAAAGATGTGAAAAATAGTGAAAACGATGAAGACTGTAAAAGTGGTACAGATTGATTGAGACTTATAAATTGAGTACATGTTGAAGTTATTGGAGGTAGGTGAGTGTTTGAGGACGTGAGAAAAGGTAGAGTCGACTCAATGGACAGATCGTAAAGGTCGAGGATGGGGTAGGCTAATGCATAAACAATGCGCCGTTTATCCGAGCCGGGGATACAACCCCAATGAATAATAAACTGCCCTGCGGACATGCGGATAGATAGACTAGATCCACTCTGGCGTATGGTACCTGGAGGTGGAGGATTATCAACGAGAAAGTACCCCTGTTCAGGCTCGTCCTTCTTCAGTGCGAATATTATTGCTTCGATGAATGGCGAAACTGCAAAGGGTGAGATTAAAACCTGGGGATGAGGCAAGGAGCTTTATGTGCTGGAACGACTTTTAGGGTCGCGACCCTCTAGTCACACGTAGAATGTGGGTGTATATAATAAACTCACATGCACGACGAGAAAAAAGTTTTTCCAAGAATTCGATATCCGTTAATGTAGAATCATCTCTTCTGTAATGCCTTTTCAGGAATCGATCTTTGCTTCCTGTTCGTGTCCCCTTGACTAGGGTTTGAAAAACTCTACTAGCGTATTGGTGGCTGAAACTATTGGAAGATTCTCCTCTTACAAGACATGATGCAAGCATTGGTTATAAATATCAAGGAATCAGTTTAGATACTTAAGCATGATGAGAATGTTTTTCTTTCGATTTACAAGATCAAATCTTCCAAAAAGACTTCAGAGAAGCAATACTTTCTGCACGTGTGGCACAGATACACACTAGAACCCACTATTCTGCTCCTATTGGCGGAGATATCATCGGAACGGCTTTAGCGTTTCTTTTGAGAGATTCGTTGAGTCAACTTGAAAGTAAACCATTCTTTGGTTCATTTATTTAGTACCTCACGATAATCAAGTTTTTTTAACATGAAAGGTTGCAGAGTGAGATCCTTAGTCCACTTAGAGGAGACGAAGACTTCTGAAGCCACATAAAGGCCGCTTTCACGAAGCTCAGTATGTAACTAGTCACTGCCTTCGCGTGAATACCTCATTGTCTTGCGATTTCACTCGACCTCTGCATCAGCTGATTCTTCCTCCAGGTAGTGGATCTCATAATAGCAGCAATCTGGAAATCCCCTGGATAGAGCATCTGGTTGGTCTGGGTGATTTGCCATCTTGCAGCGCAGATGAAGTGATGTTGTTGTAGTCCGCGGATTCAGAGCCCTCTTCGCTGCAACTATGGCAGCTCCTAGTCTCGTCAGGACCCTTGAACTTTGCTGTCAGGTGTTCTTACTCATAGCAGCACACAATTTAAAGTTGTCTTGTTCAAACGAGAATGGTAGTCAACTCCTCACGTAACTTCAAGGGGGCCTCAAGTATTCTTTTGGAGGTTTCCCCCGTTATGCTCTTTCAAAGTGTCTTCCTAATGCTCCCTTTACCTTCTCCCGCTTCGTATTTTTGTCAAGCTCTTAGTACATGGAACGAGCTTGCGCACGTCTCTGGTGACAGAGGTCCCCACATATTTGTTAATGGAGATGCGACACTCTAGCGAAGCATCGTATATGGAATACGTTCTGTTTACATAAGAATTTTGCAGTGACTCATCCTTGAGACAGTTGAAGTACAAAGCAATTCACCCAAATAGTATCTTGAACAGAATGATAATCGAAATACTCACTATTTACGTCGTGGAAATTTATTTACTTTACTTATTTATTTATTTTATTTACTGTGGAAAGTCTAATAAGGAATTATGCCTGGATACTAGTTAAATGTTCAGGGGCGAAATAAAGTCTCCTCTACATTTCTGAACCTTACCTTAAAAAGCTTACTATAAGGTGGACGTCGCAAACCTCAAGACAACTCGGACAGAGTGTGCTCTGAAATATGATGCTGAAAAGGCCAGTGTAAGTGTTCATGGACAACTGAGTAATTGGTTTGATATTAGGCAGAGCCTTGAGTGAAGATGCGTCGCACCCTCCGGGAGGTTTAATTAGTGATGCATTTCAAGAATTTATCGACAAAATCAAGAAATGTTTGGCGCATGGGTTGTTCAAATTAAAATGATCAAAACTTTCATCTCATCTGACGATACTTTGAAAAAATTTAAACATCTCGATATGCATCACAATTTTCAATATAAGCTTGAAGGAATTTGTGGGACCCAGTTTATCAGAAAAGTGTTGATAATCGGATGTTTGAACTGGCGTTTGCATATTATACAATCATCGCTGTAAAACCAGTTGATGGGTTGTAATGGATGACAGCAAGCTGGATATCAGCAGGTCTCAAGATTAACGAACAAAGTAGGTATTTAGTTATTTCTGAAGAATATGATGTATATAATTGCTCGTAAGAGGATGGGTAACGCCTAGAAATAAATATTGTGGATATTATAAGTATCTTTGCTAGGTGGATGTAATATAAATGAAGAATATTGATATTCTTCCGTATTGATTGATCAGGTGAAGTTTATAAATGTGAATCGGAAGGTATCGGAATCGGAAGGTACAGTGGTCTAAGATCCCGAAAAGCTGACTAAAACCTCAAAATTCGAAGTTTACCTGCTGAGGTAGATGTTCCTTTATACATATTTAGGAAGTGCTGGAGTATTATTTTGTAAAAGGACAAGTCACTTTATTCATAATTGTCCTTCTGACGAGCAGTTGAACTCAACTTTTTGCCGAACGCGCGCCCATCAGTGTGTTTCTCGAGTTTCGAGCGTTCGACACGAAATGTTGTTATTCTGTGAGTTCGTGCCAGAAACAGATAAGATGACATGGATGATATTTCTGAGGTACTTTGAATCGTTGCTTGCTTCCGGATTCGCATTTCGAAAAAGTATGTTTATGATATTGGAAGTGAAATGTGCACGTCCAAAATTTTCTTTTTCCATTTATTACTGGAAGATACATAGTGTATTCTTTTTTTGTCTGCAAATGCGCGCGCAGGGATTTTCCGTTTTGATCACCAAAAAGTAAGAACTTTTTGATTCCTCCTAAAAAAGCTGCTCCGAGGTGCCCCCGAAGAAATAGATGCGATTTTTTGACTGCCGCGTCGAATTATTCACCCACGCTGTAGCCCACTAATCCATGATTCTCTACGCGCCACATGCCCTGCCGAAAGGATACTCATTCGAAATAAAAATATTTCATTCAGTTACGTTCGAATTTACCCTTGGGATCGTTTCAAATGTGCTCGACACAATACATAGGGTGTCCAAATTGAATTCCACCGTTCATTGCATTTGAGTATCTATCAGTTAAAGTATTCAATTTCCTCATCAAAAAAAATAACGAATAAATAGATAGTATGGAAAAACTATAAATATATGAACAATGAATATATGTAACATTATTAGAAGTAACGAAAACATTGTAGCAGAAAAGCGACTTCAGAAAAAAAGCTTCGGATTTTGGGTGTAAAAATCCTTGCGAGAGGGTTTGAGAATGGTTCTTCCAAGCCCAAAATGTATGACATTCCTTGTCCAAAATTTAGAATTTAGAATTTGAGATATCATTTTTGAAAATAGTGACCCAGAATACCCTTTTGTACTTCCTCTCGTGAGAAACAATGGAAAACTTTGGAAAATTGTCCGCCATTTCGAGTCTGCCACTTTGAATTTCAAATTTTCAATATCATTTTGGAAATCGGCGAATCAAAAAACCCCTGTTTGCTTATTTTCGTGGAAACAATAGCAAATTTTAAAAAATATCCACCATTTTGGGTCCGCCATTTTCAATGTTGAATTTTTAATTTCATTTTTGAAATCAGCGATCAAAAAAACTCTCTTGTACTCATTTTCGTGGGAAACAATAGAAAATTTTGGGGAAGTGTCTGCTATTTTGGGTGCTCCATTCTCAATTTTCGATTTCTGAAGTCATTTTTGAAATCAGTGAGCCAGAAAACGCGATACAAACACTCGAGAAGTCATAAATATAATTTTTTTTAGTTTTGGTCACCAATTCGGGGTCTCGAACCACTGTAATCGAGAAAAAATTTTGAACATCGTATCAAATCCATAAAATCGTCAGCTAATAAGGTCCTAGACTTTGCCCGTGACTGATAATAAAACAACAGTTTGTATTACAAAAATTAAAAAGAAGCGAAAAATAATGTCCATTTATAATTCACCTCCCTCTTCTTGTCAGTTTTCACTTATTCTGATATTATGGAACTACTTTGATGTGTTAGAGGTAGAAGAAAGTAGAATGAAGAAATTTCAAAATAACATATTTTGTTCCAAGTTCAGAAAATTTACGAGAATAGTTCCATCTGTAGTATTATATTTCATCGAGTAACTAGTTAGAGTTTCAATTTGCGAAATATTGATTTACTCTCAATCAGCGAGACTTCACTGGAATATGATGCCCAGGTAGTTTGTGCTGGCAGAGAGCCACTCGCTTTTATCTGTGAAAATTACGATATCAATTTTGGTCCGTAATAATAACCTATAATGAAATAAATCAACGATTCGTGTATAAATATTTTCAGTCAATTAGCAATGTGAGATTACCCATCGATTGATGGGACTTATATTTGTAAACAACTACTTTTGACTTCTGATATAACAAGCCTAATAAATACCCGACAATTATAGAAATCAATTCTGGGAATGAATTTGGCCTCTATGTCATTTCTGGACAAGAGCAACATGCATGTTATTTTGTAGGAGCATTAATCATGGGTCTCCTACAGTGCCCTGATTCGGGAGCAAATATGTGCATTTGGGCAGCTCTTTCCGCGATAAATTGTCTAAAAAGGTTAATCGATAAGACCTTTACTGTTGATCTATCCACTGGAGCTGATGCGAGTTCAGCAGCGATTTATTCAGTTTCAATTTCCCTCGGAAGCGCATCTCTGGAATTACGATAATTCTCGTCAACATACGTCTTCATTTGTTGGGGATGTATCATGTGGATATTGATTGGATGGCAGATAAGTTTGAATGAATAAAGCAATATGTTCCACTCCTAAATAATATAAATTAGTTCAAGCCAAACCAGTTCTTGTTAGCTTTGAGAGGGTATTACCTCCAGGTGAAGTAATACCCTGCCTCGATGTATTGATCTTATCCTTAATGAAAAAACTATATCCATTGATTTCAAGGGCATGGTTGAAGTACAAAATCAAAGAAAAGGGAAGGGAGAAAAGCGAATGGCCAAATGAGAATTCGTGGCTTGTGCAAATCAGGTGTGAAAGACGTGGGGCGTGGAAAAACGGTAAGGTTGGTTTGATGCGAATAGCTCGAAGTGAAGTGGGAACGGTGGGAAGATTTTCTTGCTAACCAGGTTGACTTAACTCAGCATAATCACATTGCGGTAATTCACTCAGTGTAAGTGAGGAAACACGGAGAAATTGAGGGTGTGGCGGGAAGTGTAAGGGAAATTAAATAAATGGAGTGGACCAGAGAAAATGGGGATGGCGGATTAGGGCAAATGCGGTGAACGCAGTTCGGGGAAGGATACGTGAAAGGCTGTTGGAGCTAAGGGTTTTCTTTAACTCGATAAAACGCGATCCTGTTTTATCTGAGGACTGTAATTCACTTATCCCATTGTGAAGTGAGAGAAAGAGGAGTTGGTTTCGGTAAGTGATATGAGATTATGCAGGGGTGACACAAGAAAAGAGTGCTCGAAAATTATTTCAAGGAATGCGTCATGTTGGTGTCGTTCCTGGTGAAGCGATATTCCAGCGACAGCCACACTAGAAAGTTGCTTGCTTTTGGAACAGTTCCAATTGCGAATCGAACTGCTCCTGGTTGTTGAATGTGAGTTATGACGTTTATTTATTCTGCCGAGAGCGAGATCAATGCGCTCCGAGTACTGGGCAACTGCACTATTTTAGTGGTGTGAGTGTGTTTTAAAAATTCTACTTCCGCTCTAGATATCAGCAAGTTCATGTCGGAAATATACAATTGGTGTGATTTAATCTTGTATGGTGAAGAAATCAATACGATAAAATGGTGATGGAAGTCAAAAGGTAAGAGAAGTTATGGGATAACGATCAATCTTTATTTCATTCACACTCTTAACATGCTCTTACCCTCTCAGCAAATTTCTGCGAATCTTGTCAATTAATGTTTCTCTCTTACCAACCCTCTTCACTCTACTTTCATCATGTTTTTTATAAGTTTGGTTCTCGCGTGATGTAGGATGGCGGGTGCAAGCACAGAATCAGTTTGCGTTTTCAGCTCCATACGTTATATTTTATCTACCATCAATGAAACGATACTGTTAATAATAGTTTCACCCCTCTTTATAGATCTAAAGATTTCTGCATCTATTTCCTTCTCAGCAACAAATAAACTTCGAAATGAACAAAATCATGAACTTGTTTTATCCTTTCTCTATTTAAGGCAACATAACATACTGTTTTCCTACCCCTCTTTCCTGAGCATAAAAATTTTTGTTTCATAAAAGTAACCTACAGACTCGTATCCAGATTGCTCATTATTCTCTGTATATCGTCGATTAATTCTGCCGTAATTGTCTTATCATCTGTGAACGCTGAACCAGGCACTTCGTATGTCTCACATCAACACCTTCAAATCGTTTTTCATTTGGAGCAATAATTTCCGGGTTGTTTTCTTTTCAGTGAGATTTTTCCAAATTCTCTATTTTTAGAATGGATATTGCTTGGTGAAGTTTTGTGGTCTTGAAATAAGTATCATACAACGTCTAAAAAGTTTGTACTCAACACAGTCGAAGTATATGGTGAAGTGGCATCCAATCGAAAATATTCACGACTTACAGAATTTTGTGATTCACGCGATTTGAACAGTTTTACTTTCGCTCAGAATATATGCATGTTTTTGTTTTCAGATGAACATTGTTGTGATTGGATATTGTATGTTCATTAGAGTAGGTCGAGAAAACAGAATTATGGAAATCAATATTGGGAGCGCGTTGAAAAGTTGTCCACTGTGCTTATAAAAGAGTATAATCAATTTAGTCTCAATTGATTATTGCTTTCAATTTACGTGTTAGCAGAATGTTTGTACAGGGGAGGCCAATACGCCAATGAAAAAAAGAAAGAATCAACTCTGGAATAGTTGATATTCAGAAAAAGAGTTCGATTAAAAATCTAGGACAGTTCAATTCATTCAACGTAGCCAAATTTTTGTACAGGGTTGTTGATTTTACGGCTACAGACGATGATTTATATAAAGAGATGAAAAATTTTCAACGAAAAATTTAATAGATGTTATTTTAACAACAACAGGAATCCATTTCCGAACCAAAAGAGTAAAAGTTTACAAAAAAAAATACATTTGTAGAAAAATTGGTTGGATCCACAGTCAAAACAAATGAAGGATTAGACTGTATTTCTGGAAACTTGCCTTAGTTGCGTAGCAAGTTTCTATTCCACGTTGGAAATCCATATTTTTAGATGCCAATTCCGATATTTGGGGTGTTGGCAGCCCTACACCGAAAGCAATCAAAGACCAGTTCGAACAAGATTCGAAGCAACGACCGACCACACTTGCGTGAACATTCAGGACCGTATGTGTAGTCTTTGAACTGGTGCGTGAATACGTGCGTCACAAGTTGCAAACCAAACAACGTATATACATTCGCCGCTTGCCTGGGGGCCGGAATCGGGGGTAGTGGTCCCCAGGCGAAAGCAATTAGAAATCCAGTTCGAACCAGATTTGAAGGAACGACTGACTAGGTGGAGGTAAACACTCAGGACCGTATGTATAGTCTCTGAACCGGTGCGTGAATACGTGCGTCGCA
>WSXT02096617.1:0-11560 GCA_011762715.2 Neuroterus valhalla
AAGTCACAGATTCAACTTTCTCTCTCACAATCCCCCCCCCCCCCCCAAATCCCAACACGTCAGTTTGGATTGTTGATGGATTTGTTTTGCATTCTCACCTTTGGCGTGTTCCCATAATATTTTGTGGAACCCAACACCATCTATGAGAGCAGGTTGACGCGCGGGAACCTTGGCTGGGCCCAGGATCGGGGTCCCCGGGCCCCATTCTCTGATACCAGCCGCAAACATGCTAGATACATGTAGAGTGAGAAGCATGCACACTCGGGCGGATAGATGCGTGACGCATCCGTCGAGATTATGCAACTCTTCGACCGTTTGGCGACCGACCATATGGTCGCGGCACCTTTATATCTCGAATGGGCCCATCGGCGCGCGCATCCCTTTCGCCTGTGCGTATCTATCTATCTAACCGCGGCTACGCATCTACGAAGGTTCAGGATGTAATCTCAGCTCCGGCGATCAAGGACCTGGATTACTTTCCATGTTTGCTTTTTTTGGGCCTCATATGATATAATCCTATATATTGAGAAATACGATTCGAGTCTTATGTTTTGGACCCTTGTTTTCTGGTCCTATATTTTGGGACTTGTAGTTTTGTTTTTATTTTCATTTTTGGGCCCTATATTTTGTTGCTTATGATTTAAGCCTTGATTTTCGACATTACTCTCCTGATTCCATATTTTGGGACTCGTAGATTGGTTTTCATATTAACTTCATTTTTGGGCCCTACATGAATTGATGAATCTTTTTTGGGCCCTGCAGGACTTGTTCCTCCATTTTGTGATTCGCGATTTGAGCCTTAATTTTTGACATTGCTCTTTTGGTCTTCTATTTGGGACTTGTTTTTATGTTTTTTTATTTTTGGGCCTTGTATGATTTACACCTCCATTCCAGAACTTGCGATTTGCCACTTGCTGTCTGAATCTCACTTTTGGATCAGTGGATCAGTGTGTGCATCAGTTTTTATATTTTCTTTATCTTTGGGCCCTGTATGACTTACTACTTTATTCCAGGACTTGCGATTCGGGACTCACTGTCTGAATCTTATATCTTGGGTCTTATATTTTAGACACTACTTTTCCAGTTTTGTATCATTTTGGGCCCTGTTCGATTTGATTCTATATTTTGTAACTTACGATTTTGGTCTTTATTTCGACATTACTCGTCTTATATTTTAGGACTCGTAGTTCGGTTATGGTCCAAATCCAATTATTCAGTTGAAAATTCATCTTTTTTTGTTTAGAACAACAAATTTCAAGCAATTAATGTTTTTCTTTGAAAATTTATTTTTTGACTAGAAATTCAACTTTTTGTTCAAATATAAATCTATTATGTAAAAAACTAGAACTGTTCATGCTTAAGGGGAATGAGGGCACCGCGGGCGCCATCTTATCTCGGCGCCTGTGGCGCCTCCCTTCAACTCTGACTCGTGCCTCTAACTTCATTCACTCATGAAATCATCCCTTTTCTGTACCTGCTCTAAAAATTACTATATAAAGAGAAATTTTCTTGAGTAATTAAATGGAAAGATCGAACATAATCGGCATTTAGAGAAACTTGAAAGGAGAAAATCAAGTTATAGCTTGCATCGTAGAAAGTAGAAACGTAAATCTGCAGTCAGAGGTCAATGATTGTCTCCCACAGCGGATAGAATCATCACTTTCTGATAATGATTGTCTTCCCCTTCACCACTTGTTTCTCTAATGCTATGTGAAACGTGCGTGGAACTCCCATTGTTTTCTAATTAATTGCTACTTATGATATGCCTCCTTGTTCTGCCCTTTCGATACCATCACTCAGTAAGAGGCTTTCAACAATTTTCCTCATGAGAGGTAGGAGGCACGTTTCCGCCAAAGGGAACATTTAGATGTTCAATTCCTTCTTTACAAAACGCAACTGGCTGAACTTTTTTTGGTTAGGTTTTAGATTTTTCAGGCAACACACTTTCCGAAACACTTGCAATCGCTTCAGCAATATCTGGCAGAGTACATTCTTCAATAATTTTATCAAAATCGTTAAAGTTTATCATCTTAAAACGACAAGGAAGAAAATCATACTTACACTTTAGCCATGTCGATTCTAACCTCGTCCCTTCCATCAGCTGTCTGCTTAGACGCTGGGCGCTTCTGGAGCTGCGCACTCACAGCAATAGAAGCGCGCATGCGTCAATATTATTCCCACGTCCTTCTCAAACATGAATCACTCTCCATATAATTCAGGTCTACTCCCAAGGTGGTCAAGAGCATGGTGTAATATAGACATGGTGTGTTCCCTCTGTGGACCAATTTTTGTCCTATTCTGCGCACTTCCAAAATGCCGCTATATTGAGGAATCAACAAATCAGTTGAATTAGCGCGAAATTATATAACAAAGCACTCTAGCCTCGAGTAGGGTTGTGAGTCCATGAAACGATTCATTGGAACATTGGAAGTTTCATGAAACAATGAAACGTTTCATCGGATCAAAGTTTCTGAAACGTTTGAAAGTTTCACAAAGGATACAGTTGAATAGTTATCTTTAATACTTGATCGTATTTTTTCGAATTTGGAATTTTCCCGCCCGGATGTTCGAAACTTTGGAAACTTTGAAATGTTTCCAAAGTTTTGTGAAACTTCTCATTTGGTCAAAGTTTCGTGAAACTTTACAACCCTAGGCTTGAGTTTCCGCAACACTTCCTGATTGGTCAATTATCCAACGTGGCGACGTTTTGGAAGTTTTTTTTTATTGATCGTACGCAAGAACATACCTTGTCTTTATTACACCATGGTCTGGAACATATCGATTGCAGAATATAAATCTCATGATATAATAACCTGACATTAGTTCAGGAAAATGGCGCTACAAATAAGGTTCAGAATATAGATCTCAAAATCTAAGTCCCAAAAATTTTATGCACAAAGCAAGATTCAACTGCGTTGTAGAAAATGTATCTTTTAAGATTGATAATCCATCTCTTTAGATGAAAAATCATCTTTCTCGTTTCAAAATTCACTTCCTAATTTTACATTTAACTTTGCGTTCTGAACCTGGCATGTGAATTGTTTTACTATAAAATCCAAAATGGCGGAATGAATTTGCCTGAGAAAAATGGCCACTGAAAAGTTTCTTGGGAATACTAATTTCTAATCCAAGGTCAGAATTCGAAATAATGTATCAAATATGGCGGAAATAACATGGCGGATTAAATATGGTGGATCCGACATAACGGATCCAATGTGGCGGATATAATATAGTCGATGGCAATCGTAAATCAGAGCCGATATTACTTGAAATTGCTATTTAAGGGTTTTCTGTGGTCGCTCATTCAGAATCCATATTCAAAATCTTAGAATCCGGAATGTCAGATCCAACATGATGGATCGAAATTGTAAATCCATATCAGCCATAATAATTCCGACATTATTAATTTTGAAAAGTTGAATTTGGATTGCATATCAGCGGCTTGAACTAAGTTCACATTGTTAGTAAAATTTTTTACGTTTACAAATAGAGTCTGCCATATTGGTTTAGGCATTTTGGGCTTTATAAAGGCCACATCGAGCGAAACCCTAAATTTCGGATCGAATATGGCAGACCTCAATTGAAAATCAGAACCAGTTAAAGCCGCGCACATGCAGCGATTGAAGCGCGCATGCGTCAATATTATTCCTGCGTCATTCTCAAACATAAATCACTCTCCATATACTTCAGGTCTGCTCCCAAAGTGGTCTACAACATATTAATTGCAAAATGTAAATCTCATGATATAAGTTCAGAAAAACGGCTCTACAAATAAGGTCCAGAATGTAGGTTCCAAAATCTAGGTACCAAACATTTTATACACAAAGCGGGGTTCAACTCTGTTGTTAAAAATGGGTCTTTTAAGATTAATAATTAATCTTTCTTGATGAGAAATCATATTTCTCGATTGTAAATCCACTTCCTAATTTTAAATTTAACTTTGCGTTCTGAACCTGGCATGTGAATCGTTTTACTATAAAATCCATAATGGCGGAATCAATTTGACTGATAGTCATGGCCACTCAAAAGTTTTTTAGGTCACTAATTCCAAATCTAAGGTCCTAATTCGAAATAGTGTACCAAATATGTCGGATATAATATGGCGAATTCAATATGGTGGATCCAACATAGCGGATCCTATATGGCGGATTTAATATAGTCGACCGCGATCGTAAATCAGAATCGATTTCACTAAAAATGGCTATTTAAGGTCCTCTGGGGTCGCTTATTCAGAATCCATATCCGAAATCTTAAAATTCGGAATGTCAGATCCAACATGACGCATCGAAATTGTGAATCCATATCTGCCATATTATTCCCGCCATTTTCAATTTGGAAATGTTGACTTTGGATCCGATATCAGTGGCTCGAACTAAGTACACATTGTTAGTGAAATTGTTCACGTTTACAAATAGAGTCTGCCATATTGGTTCAGACATTTTGTGCTTTATCAAAACGAAATCGAGACAAAATCCAAAATGTCGGATCCAATATGGCAGACCTCAATTGGAAGTCAGAACCATTTAAAGCACGTACATGCAGCAATCAAAGCGCGCATGCGTCAATATTATTCCCGCGTCATTCTCAAACATGAGTCACTCTCCATATAATCCAAGTCTACTCCCAAGGTGGGTGTTGTAAAAAACAGTTTGTTTGATACATTTCCACTTTGGATAATCCTTCCATTAACATACCATCTAAGTATCCAGATATCTAAGGATGACATCTGCAAAAAGACGAGAAGGGAAGAAAGATTTGATGGAAGTTACTTTCCTCACTGGAATCCGGTTACGTCTTGAAAAAGAACATGAGAAAATATGACGATTAGTCTCCTAACTACTGGAGGTGGATAGGTATAAGAAGCGGTAAACGGTCACTGGTGAACGTTGGAGAATGTCGACTGTTGCACGCGCATATATCAAATGTGTGCTAAAAGTAAGCGTTCCGCTTCACGTGCATTCGCGGACTTTCCGTTCTCGCATGCAGGTGCAACGATTTCGTCAAATCCGTAAGATTAGATTCCTGGTAATCCGTGGGATTACCTTTTTAGTGCCTCCTTTGCCACTTACAATAGAGCTTGATTATCTGACGGACGCGAGCATGCTCTCACAAAGTACCGTAACAGATTTAGCATGAAGACCGCACCTGATATCGTCCTTTTTCCGCAAAGCTAACGCTCGTTACTCAGAGACGGACCAGATGATCAACCCTCTCAGTTCTCTCAATGAGCAAACTTGGAGGATAGCTGGGAACCCTCTAAGTTGGCTTATTCAGCAGAAAATTTCGAGCGAGGATTCTAATTTCGAGCAGAGATCTATCAATGGAAGGCAAGCAGAAACTGGTGAGCGTGTTCTGTGTGGGGGTCATCGCGACGCGTTGAGCTTCTGGCCTGTGGGCATTAGGTGTCAGGACTGGTAAGCACTCTCGCCTACATGGGCCTCCTTGGGCCCACCGTGCAAGTTGGTACTAGCGATATAACTCATCTGCGGCGTGGCGAGCGCTGAACTCGCAATTACAATGACGGAAGGAACGAGATGGAAGGAGATACGAGCTTGGTCATGGAGCAACTTTAGAAGCGACGATAGTGGCGATTATCGGGAAGATGAGTGCACGAAGCATTAATCTGCACTAGAAAATGTCAACTTGTCTCGCTAATCAATAGGTTAATTATTTCTGAAATGAACGTGAGTGATGAGGTCTTCGACTCTGACGATGATGAGAATAATGATGGGGATGATGAGCAGGACAAAGATAATCTTTGACCCTAAGATGCTGATGACGCAAGGAGTATTATTGTCATCTTTCCCATCATCGTCATCTCCTAAATCATTGTGTAATTTGTCGTGATCAATCAGATATGCTCGCGACTCCTAGAAAGTTTAGTCCTCTTTGTCTGCTCTTGTTGAGAACGGTCCTTGAGATGATAATCTCGAACCCCAGAATTCTGCTGCCCTAACTCATTCATTAGATATGCTCCCGATTTCTGGGAAATGAAGTTCCTTTTCCTTTCCCTGATTCCTAAACAACGATTTTTCCCCGCGGTGGAAATGGATCAACATAAAACTCGTTTCCAAACTTCTTAAGGAAATCTATAGATGGTGATTGATCAATCCATTATCCTTATAAAAACTTAAGAGTTCGTTAGGGACCGTCTTTAAATTGCGCTGGAAATTCTGAACAATTTTCAACTTCCCCGTCTTAGTCTCTGCTGATAAAGAAGATGCGTTATCACCGCCTTCCAGATCCTCTCCATCTCCCAGATGATTGCCATCTTTTTCGGTAACATCTTTAACCCCAACTCATTTTGCAGATAGGCACTCGCTTCCCAAGAAATTCAGTTCCTATTCCTTATCCCAATTCCTGAACATCTATTCACATCTTCCGTAAAAACGAATCGCAACACAGAAAATGGATTCGTTCTAGTTCCTTTTCCAGCTAATCCACGAAGTGTGAATAAAAAAACAAACCTAAAGACAAACCTAAATACCTTGTTACTAACAACCTTGATTGATACAGATTCCTGATATATTAAAGCTCTTGATTTCCTATCAATGAAAACATATCACAGCAATTTTTGCCATCATTTGACTGAAACAGCCACGCCAAGAAGAACTGACGAGGTAACGTGTGAGATTCACCGAACCGTATAATTGCTTCATAGTGAACAATTCCTAGTGCGTGGGTCTTGAATACACTCAGCATCCATGATCAGCCTTGCTTATGTGTAATCCTGTTCGAAGTGAAAGCAGGGACGTGTTTAACCGCGGACATGTGTACGCGCGAATAGCGTAATTGGAGTTTATCACCTCTCGCTGCTGATTCTTCGAGCCAGCTTGACTGAACGCGTTGACCTTGATCAAGAAGGCCCAAGGTTGGGCCCCTGACAGCAAGCAGGCATCATTAATGATCGCTTTTCTTTCTACTCCCTCATCAAAGCCAGTTAGAGAAAGTTCTGAGGTAGACTCCTTCATGGAAGGGAAACTTCGCATCTGGTTAGGAGATTTATAACTTGGATCGGTAGACTTTATGCTGTGATTGTGTGTTGATGCCAGGGAAAGGCGGATGGTTTGTACTAATGAGTGAAAATGATGCTGGGGATGATACTGGTTATGAAGATAATTTGGACACAAAAAATGTTATTGACGCTAGGGAAGAATTGTTGAAACAGTTCTCTATTCATTATCTAACCCCCTCTCTAGCAGTAGATCAATTATTTACCACCAATCTGTTCAAGCGCATTAAATGTAACCTCGTTCCGAATTCACCTGATCTCTTTTACTGCTCACTAAATCCTGTCTAGTCTGACTAGTCGATCGACACCATTGTCACAGAATTTTGCTACTACTGATCTCAATCTTTGTTCTACTAATTTTCCAAGGTGATACCTCAGAGACATTTACTTGGTAGGATAAGGTTCATGTAACCTATACCTTTCCAAAGGCGACAAGCCCATAAACGTGTTCACAGATTCGTTCGAGCGGGAAATAAACCCACCGCGAGATGACGAGCATTGCAAATGACCACCTCCACCTTCCGTGCAAGACGGAGGGTGGAATGTCAACCATTAACATTCCCATAAAACCACCGCCACCGCGTGTAAACACCGCGGATCGCGTAAACCACTAGACTGAGGGTCTCTCTAGCTATGGAGGAGGAAAAAAGAGAAACTGTGTGAGAAATCCAATCCGCTTCTATGGGGTTATTATGGTGATAATTCACTACTGCTTCTCAGAGAGCAACTGCAAAACGTGCCGACTGTTTATTTTATGCATATTCGTGGAATGCCGCGCCATGGGAAAGAGGCTTGGCACCTTCACTTTCCAATCCCTCTGCGAATTGTCCTCTGCAATCAAGGGAGACAATTTCTTCCACGAAAAGAGATCTTTACCAAACTGGTAGACGTTCTCGCCGAGAATTTTTCATCCTTTGCTGAGGATGCTCTTCTAGATGCTCTCCGAAATCTAGAATTTCGATTAACCAAATGAAGTTGATAAATAACAATTCGGAAACGCAGAGTAGGTTTAACTTGGGTTGATCCAATTTCAAAACCATCAACGAATGGTTCTCTTCATGCTCTGCAATGGAGGAAGACATTTCCTTCCAAGAAAAGGGATCTTGACAATACTGGAAGATGTTCTTAACAACAATTTTGGATTTTCTTTTGAGGATGCTCTTCTAGATATTCTTCGGAATCTAGGATTTCGATAATCCTAATGAAGTCTGTAGATAACAGTTTTAAAGGTCAGGGGGGGGGGGGGGTTCAAATTGGGATGGTCCAATAGGCTGATCAACTTCTGGAACTCTCTAAGAATTTTTCTTTTTTTTGCCCTGCCATCAAGGGAGACAATTTCTTCCATGAAAAGGGATCTTGACAATAATGGAGGATGTTCTCGCCAACAATTTCAGATCTTTTTTGAAGGATGCTCTTCTGGATACTTTTCGGAATCTAGGCTTTCGATAATCCTAATTAAGTGCATCGATAACGATTCAAAAGGTCAGAGTAGGTTTGACTTGGGTTGATCCAACAGGTTGATCCACTTTTAAAACCATCTACGAATTGTTCTCTTCATTTCCTGCAATCAAGGGAGACAATTGCTTGAAGGAAAGGGATCTTGACAATACTGGGAGATATTCTCACCAACAATTTCGGATCTTCTTTGGAGGATGCTCTTCTAGATACTCTGCGGAATCTAGGATTTCGGTTATCCTAGAAAAGTGGATAGATAACAGTTTAAGAGATCCAGGGAGGTTCAACTTGAGTTGGTCTAATAGGTTGATTAACTTCTGGAACTCTCTACGAATTTTCCTTTTTTTCCTGCAATCAAGGGAGACGATTTCTTCTACGGAAGGGAATCTTAACAATACTGGAGGGAGTTCTCATCAATAATTTCGGATCTTCTTTGAGGATGCTCTCATAGATGCTTTCTGGAATCTAGAATTACCATAATCCTTATGAAGTGGATTGATAACAATTCGGAAGGTCAGGGTAGGTTTAACTTGGGTTGATCCAACAGGTTGGTCCACTTTCAAAACCGTCTACGAATTGTTCTCTTCATGCCCTGCAATCAAGGAAGACATTTCCTTCCAAGGAAAGGGGTCTTGAAAATACTGAAAGATGTTCTCACCAACAATTTCAGGTCTTCTTCTGAGGATGCTCTTCTAGTTACTCTTCGGAATCTAGAATTTCGATCATCCTAATGAAGTTGATTGATAACAATTCGAAAGGTCATGGTTGGTTCAACTTGAGTTGTTCTGATAGGTGGACCATAATCCGAAATTCTCTACGAATTGTCCTCTTTTTTGCCCTGCAATTAAGGGAGACAACAAGGAAAGGGATCTTGATAATACTGGAAGATGTTCTCACCAACAATTTTGGATCTTCTTCTGAGGATGCCCTTCTAGATGCTCTTCAGTATCCAGGATTTCAATGATCCTAATGAAGAGGGTTGATAAAATTTCGGATGATCAGGTTCGTTCCAACTTAGCTTGGTCGAAAAGGTTGCTTGACTTCCAAAACCCTCTACGATTGTCCCCTTCCTTACCCTCCAATCGAAGACGATGATTTCTTCCATGGAAGTGGATCTTGACAACACTGGAAGACGTTCCCACCGACAATTTTGGATCTTCTTTTGAGGATGCTCTTTTGGATGCTTTCTAGAATCTACAATTTCGATTATTCTAATGAAGTGGATTGATAACAATTCGAAAGGGCAGGGCAGGTTCAACTTGGGTTGGTCCAATAGTTTCATTAGATTCCGGAACTCTCAACGAATCGTCCACTATATGCCTTGCAATCAAGGAGACAATTTCTTCCACGAAAGAGGATCTTGACAACACTGGAAGACGTTCACACCAACAATTTTGTATCTTCCTTTGAAAATTCCCTTCTAGATACTCTTCGAAATCCAGGATTCCGGTTATCCTAATGAAGAGGGTTAATTAAATTTCGAAAGATCAGGTATGATTCATATCAGGTTGTTTCAAGAGGTTGCTCGACTTTTTAAACCCTCTACGATTGTCCTCTTTCTTACCCTCTAATCAAGGGAGACGATTTCTTCCACTGAAAGAGATCTTCATCATCCTGAAAGGCGTTCTTACCAACAATTTTGGATCTTCTTTTAAGGAAGCTGATCTACATACTCTTAGGAATCCAGGACTTCGACAATCCTTATGAAGTGGTTTGATAAAATCTGAAAGATCAAGATCAGTTCAACTTGGGTTGATCCAATAGTTTGATCCACTTTCAAAACCATCTACGAATTGTCTTCTTTTTTGCCCTGCAATCGAAAGAGATAATTTCCCCTACGGAAAAAGATCTTCACTAAATTGAGAGACGCTCATGCAAAAAATTGCCAATCTACCATCAAGGATGTTCTCCTAGCTGCTCTTCTGGATCCAGGATTTCAATAATCCTTATGAAGTGGGTTAAAAACATTTCGAAAGGTCAGGGTTGGTCTATTTCAGCGTTCTTGAAGAAAGTTAAAATGCCAATTTCGACTGAAATAAATAACCTTTAACAGTTCTAATATCTGCATATGCAGAGTTCATTAGGGCAAAGGCGGAACTGATTTGCCTGCTAACAAATCCGACCTTTCGAGCAATCGAAAATGTTCCTAAAAAATGAGATTTATCGCCATTTCGTCTCGCTATGCAGTCATTATGGTATAATTTACTGTCCGAGTTTCGATTCATAATGCCCGCCGGTAAATAAACGTCCGACTTTATATTCTGGTGAAAGTCCCGATCCGATGTCCTTATTTATAGTTATTCTTGAGGATTACTATAATGAATAGCCTGACTATACACAAAGTAGGCGAATTGATCCCTGCAGGTAAAAGGAATTAATAACCTGATTTGAAATTCAGCTACTACCTTGACGCTAAAAACTTTGAAAACCTATCAAAATTCCAATTCAAGACAACATAAGACATTTTTTGGTTGAGATTAATATTATTATTATATTCTATCATTATGCAATTATTTATAAAAATGTTTATAAAAACGCAGTGATAGACAATATCAACAAACTTTTATAATGAATTATTTTTATCAGCATCATTAGCTTAGGAAATCACTGATCTGCTCATTTCACAGATGTTGGCGACCCACTACTGATGCTTTTACCTCGAGAACGATATCTTCCATCCTTTGAGCAGGGCAAGAGCCATCAGTAGTTGGGATGCCCACATCTGTGGAATAAGCAAGTTGCCCCAACCCCCAAGGTAGGAGGAGGAGAAGAAGAAGGGGGTGGAGAATAATGAGAAGTAGAATGAGTGGGAGTGGAAGCTGGGATATGGAAGAAGGAATATGAGTGAGGGAAGGATTAGAAAAAGTAGAGTGGGGCATAAGAGATAGAAAATCTCGTGAAAAAAGTGATAGCATCAATAGTAGAGAAGTCAATATCTCTAGAAATAAGCAGATTCCCCGACCTTTTGATCAGGAGTAGAAGTTGATAGGAGAAGGAGTAGGAAAAGGAGGAGGTGGAGGAGGAGGAGGTGGAGGAGGATGAGGAGGGGGGGCAAGAGGGCGGAGGGGGGGGGCAAGCGGACGGAGGAGGCGG
>WSXT02096628.1:0-11560 GCA_011762715.2 Neuroterus valhalla
TGCACAGGATAGGGACGCGTGGCGGTCTCGGGTAGATGAGGCAATGAACTTTCGAGTTCCAAATGCTGATAAATTAAAAAAAAAAAAAAAAAAAAATCGTTAAGCTCGCCAGCTATCGATAATTAACGATACCAACGCTTATCGATAGTTATCGATAATTTCCCATCCCTGCTAGGGTGACCAGGCGTCCGTTTCAATACGGACATGTCCGTTTTTTTTGCTCTGTTTGTTAGTCTAAATACATGGCGAAGTGTTGGTGTGGGAAAGATGTCCGTTTTTTCCGCTTCAGCCATCTGGTCACCCTACCCCACGCCAACTGCCACAAACCAAAGAACAAATCAACCTTACTACCAACTTCATTCTCCTCAAACTCAGAAATTGGCACTCACCTTTCAAAAACCTCTACTTCCAACATAGAATACTCCACCGACAAATATCCTTCACTCCCTCTTACCCTCAAATTCCACCACAGTGACACCTAAATCAAGACCACACAATAAATGACATTTTCCACTTTCAGAAAAGAACCAGAAGTCCATCGATGATTTTCCTCCCTTGGAAAGTGCTCTTTTATTGGGATACTCTTCTAATTCCCAAAATTTCCGCATTAAACTTTTGACATTTGAACCAGATTACAATTCAAGAACTTGGTGTATTGATTAGAAACCGGCCCTGCCACTATCCAACCTTATCTTGTTTTTTATAAAACAAGTCCACTGTCGGCAAGTTTAATTTGTCCAACACAAATGAGACTCCAAAAGAAATCATTTCCTATCGAAATGTCTACCTTGCCTGGTTGGTCAAATTTAGAATCTGCGAGCATCAGTTGAGACTGAATTTTTAGTGATTGAGCATTGATGGATAAATTATGATCAATGATAGTTATTTCGTGTACAACTAGATACGAGACAAGAAAACTGAAAAGATTTTGTTAAGCCGGAATGTCAACAACGCATTTGTCCTTGATTTCCAAAGATAAGTTATTCAACGAAAAAATTGGAATATTTATCGCTGTTGTTTTGAGTTTAACCACAGTCAAATAGAAGACCAGAATGTACTTTTTACTTGAACATATTTTTCACTTACACTACTGCTGTTGATAGAATAGCATTGTTTGTGGTATTGCTTATTCAAGAAGTAAGAGTTAATGGTTTTATTTGAACAAGGATCAATTGATTTCGGTTTTCAAAATGAATTGAAGAGTTGTGCTTACTTTGACAATGTTTGCAACCTTTGCATTTGCACTCTTTGATTAAATGGCCAGGTCTTAGACGATTGAGGCAAATTTCCAGCAATTTAATGTTTTTAGCCCTATTTTAAGGAGTCGAAGAGAGGAATAGTGAACAATTTCGTATATGATGTTCTTACTGACAAAGAGCGCAATTTATTCCTTTGGCGAAACAGGAGTTTTTTTTTACTAGTTGATTGGTCCTGATATTTGGATTTTGTATCCTCGCGGCAATGATTATTTTCTTATGTTTCTAGTAAATCAGCGCGAGAGTTTAGAAATGTTAGGGAATTTTCTAGAGTGGGAAGTTTAGTTCCTTCTATGTCTTCTTCCCAAGCTTCAGCAGTGTTAATATCTAACTTTGTTGATATATTTATAATTTGCAGAATATAGAGGTGAGAATGTTGGATCCTTCGAAGAATTAACGTCTGGGTGTGTAATGATTACCAAATTAATGACAAGAGTCAACGATCACTTCCAGACTGAATAATTTGTTTAGAAGTAGTCGTTGACTCTCGTCATTATTTGTTGATATAGAATAAATAAATAATGCGTTCCGTTGCTCGTTGGGTTGACCTAATGAGCTTAAAGCCCTTAAATGCTTATTGAGATCATCAATTGCCTTACGAATGAGAATTGATGGACCTTTTGGAACTTGAATTTTTAAAATTGCTCTGATATTATTGTGAAATAATATTTTTTTTAAATTATAGCGGTTACATAACGTTTCCCAAGCAACAGTGTAATTTGCTGCTGAAAACTCTAGAGACTTTATTCTTTATGCTGCATTGTCTTGTAATGCGGCTTTAAAATAGTGAAACTTTTGTATATTATCAAAAACTTGACGCCTATGAACCATGGACTCGAAAGTGACCTTGAATCCTTGCCTCTGAATTTGGTTATTCTAATTGTGGAAGACGATACCCTTCATCTTGAAAAACTATATATGGCGCTGCGAGTTGTGGATTCACGTTTACCTGTTTTTGTTGAACCACGATTGAAGGGCCTTGTACAATTATTTGTGCCTCACGAGACAAGAGTTGTTTGGCTTGAACTATAATTTCAAAATATTCTTTCCAAACTTCTCTCTGTACACTTTAGTAGCATCTGCATCATCGGTAAGGTCGTCATTTTTACTTTGAAAATCTTCGAAATCCCTTTGCTCAAGTTTTTTCTGAAATTTGTTCACAGCTGGTAAACAAATTTGTTGCCCGAAATGCTAGCGATATTTTTATGGTAATGAATGTTTCGAAAATCATATAACAGGTACGGAAAGTATACGAATAAAATTTAAAGCATGCGCTCCTTGTCTGATAGTCGTAAGGCAAACTTAAAATGAGAATGTAAAGCATTACTGTGGAAAAAATTATTGTGGAATTTGTAGATTACCTCATCTTTGTGTCGAACAAGTTTGTACGAGTTGCTACGTAGCCAAAGATGTTTAAAAAATTTGCTTGGAATGTGGTGTACGTGAATAAGGGTTTGATAAGGATCCTGTCAAATAGTTTATAGAGCTTGCACCACGAAAAATGCACAATTCAGAAACAATTTTTTGTATCGCAAACAATGCAAAGAGTTTTAATGCATGAAGAAAAAAATAATATGAATGATATATTCGATTTTCCGAATGGGGTCGTCCATAAATTACGTGACGCGAATTTCTAGCTTTTAATACTCCCTCCTCCCCTGCGTGAAGAACTCGTGACGCTAGCTTAGACCCCCCTTCAATAATTGCGTGACGCTTCCTTTCACCCCCCCCCCCTCTGTGGGAATGAAATTTTTTTCGAGGATAGTTCAATAAAACATGTTTGACTTCAAACCCTCATTCATTTTTTCATAAAATACAACGTGTGAATGCACCAAAGTTCCATTTTTTCGAGTTGAAAGTACACTTTTATTGAAATTGAGCGTCACGTGACGCAGTGGTCGAACCGCCGACCCCCCTTCATGACAATACGTGACGAAAACCTCGACCCTCCTTCTCCCCTTGACGCGTCACGTAATTTATGGACGACCCCAATGAGCCCAAAGCTCATTGCAAGATGAATGTCACTATTCTGCGAAAAGCATGCATAACATTCAGAGGCTTGTTTTTAAGCATAGGCAATGTGTGTCCTTCCAAAGAAGCATGTATCATTGCTCTTGCGTGTTTGAAAATGTACAGAAGAAATTTCTTGAAGGAAGAACGTATTGATCTCATACCAGTAAATGGTTATCGTTCTGCTAATCAACAATCACACAAAGCGATTGAATGGTTACTTTGTAATGAACATTTTTGGGACACGAAATTTTTCAATCTGCTCGTTGTGATGAAGTTAGATTATGAGAGAATATTCTAGTAGATGGGTATTACGAATCATGTGCAATAGATGATAATTGCCACAAAACAATTACGAAGCATGTATAACAGTTTCATGGTTGTCTACGATATTTCTGAACAGAACGTGATATCATAAGTGCTTGTACATCAATAAGACTCTAGATGAATGTTATGAGGAAACAATTGCAATGTCAGATCCAATTGTGCAAGAAGTGTATGTTTTAGAAGGAATTAAGGGGGAACGCCACTGTGACGGGTAAAAATAGCCGATTTTTGTGAATTTTTTTTTTTCGTAAGAAGGGATGATCGTTTGAGGATCGGACAAAAAGATATTTGTTAGGTATGTATTCAACTATGCTGATGTAAATTTTTATTAAAAATATTGGAAATTCACAAAGTTATCCAAATAATTGTTACGACATGGAAAAAAATTACGTCATCTGGTAGCAGCGATACAGACATGAACTATCCTCTGATATCAAAAAACCAAAAATATTATTAATCTGCATGATAGCGGCTATCGTTCCAAGCAGCCGATTTTTAAAATTTTGAAAAGTACTATTTTTTTAGACATTTTGAAAATGAAAAAAAAATGTCGAAAGCACACAAAAAATCCAAATCGCCACCATTTTGTGAAGAAAATTATTTTGAGAAAACGGCTACGTGCAACGATAGCCATTATCGTGCAAAATATTAACATTTTTGGTTTTTAGATTTCGGATAATAATTCATTGCTGTATCGTTGCCACCAAATGACGTCACTTTTTTCATGTCGTTACGATTATTTGGATAACTTTGTGAATTTCCAATATTTTTCGATAAAAATTCACGTAATATATACTAAATAAATTGCTCTCTGTCCGATCCTCAAATAATCATCCCTCCTTACAAAAAAAAAATTCACCAAAATCGGCTATTTTGAGACCCATCACAGTGGCGTTCTCCCTTGAGGAATGTGAGTTTGTTCGTGTGAGAAAAAATAATTATGAAATTTGTGAATTTTGAGCGACACATTAACTTCTAAAAAAACGCCGTATGAAGCTTCGGAGGATGTCGAGATACACTACTGTGATGTATGCACATTGCATTCCTGTATTTCCAAAGCAGGAAAATTTCCTGTAGGCCATCCGAAAATCTATGTAGGTGAAGTTTACAAAGGACTCACATGACCATTCAATACTAACATTGATCGTATATAAGGGCGATTATAAGGGCGTATTGGACGATTATTGAGAGCTGCCTCAATCTTTGTGAGAGTAGTATAGAACCCCTCAAAGTAAGCGTTCGTGAACCCACTATTCGGCGGAAGTAGTGCTTGAAGCTTTTGACACCAGCCTCCCACATTCCTCGGAAATAAGGTGCAGAAGGCGGAGTGAAATGCCAAGCGGTGCCTTGGGTCGCGAATCGATTTTGCAAATCAAAATCTGCGTAATTTTAGCAGGCAATCACGTAATTCCCTATCAGCTCCCTGCAATGTAGTCCCATTATCACTGTACATGTGAGTTGGTAATCCACAGCAATTCGAGAAGCGATTATAAGAAGCTTAAAAAGCTTTAGTGGAGTAATCTGGAACAAGTTCCAAATGTATCGCTCGAGTCACGCACCAAACGAATAAGGCTTCTTAACCTTTGCAACTTTTCTGTCCCCTTCCCAGAGATACGCGAACGTTAAAAGGACCCGCATAGTCAACCCCAGTATGCGTGAAAGGGCGACTTGGAGTAGTCCGGAAATTTGGAAGAATACCCATGAGCTGTTGTAGGAGAGTAGCCCGCTGCCGTATAAATGAAACGCAGGCATGAATTAATTTCTTAACCAGTGCGCGAGCTCCCAGAACCCAGAATCTGGCGCAGTGTACGCAAAGTTAGTTGCGTACCACCATGCAACGATCGAGTTTGAGCGTGATGAACAATAAGCTCGTTCATTCGATTACGCGGAAGGATAATAGGATGATATTCATCGTAATTGATTGAAGCATTATTTAAGCGTCCTCCCAAACGCAGTATACCAGCTGCGTCTAAGAATGGGTGCAATTTTTCGAACGAAATCGCTGAATCTCCTCTGGTAAAAGAGCCAATGTATCATGCTTGATAGTAGACCTTGGTCGTCTACAAACCTTGATCAAGAAGGCTGTGCTGAATCGAGTACAATATGCGGTCACTCTAAATAATTTCGGCTAAGACGATAATCTATCAGCTAACTCGAAGGGTTGATCAGACTGCTTCATTGCATGATAAGTGGCTATCTTACACCACTCAAGGTCAACATCTGAAGACAAAATAGGCGGTGATTTTGGCCAACTTTCTGAATGTTTGGCCAGCCACTGTGGTCCATGCCACAATAAGGGGTGATCCTTCAACTCTTATGGGAAGAGACCCCTCGTAGCGCAATCAGCGGGATTGTCCTTAGTGGAAACATGTCTCCACTTAGCGTTCAGGACAAGCTCATGAACAAGCTAATAACTGAGCGCCACATAATTCAAGCCTAGATATGGTTACAGGTAGGGTAGGAGCGACCCTAGATTTACCAGTCAGTAGAGTTGCTTTTGCAGCTCCGTCTTCCTGAATAATTCGGAGAAATACGACTGAAGCATAAGCTCTGCTCGAAGCGTCAAAGAAGCCATGCACTTCGCAACCTAGATTGTCAGCGCTTTGTCCAGTCCATCACGGTGTTTGAATTACCTGAAGCTGGCTGAGATCCATATGATATTTTGACCAATGCTCTTCCAAATCTGTGGGCAATGGCTCATCCCACTGCAGTTTTTGCAACCGTAATTGTTGGCATCAAACGCTAAGCGACAATTACTATTGGTGATAGCCAGCCAATGGATCATAGAGCTTTGCGATCACAGAGAGAACTAAACGCTTCGTCGGAAAATTCATCATTTTTGACTCTACTTTAAATTGGGAGACATCGGATACCGGATTCCACTGCAAACCTAGGACCTTCAGTTTCATTTCCTCATCCATAAGAAAATCAAACGCTAACTCATGAGTTCCTGAAGGACAATTTGATAAAAATAATTCATTATTACCTGCCCATTCTCTTAGATGCAAACGACCCTTTTCAAATACATGAAGGGCTTGCGTTCTTATTTCCGAGCTTCTTCTATTTCATCAGTGCCAAAAAGAACGTCATCAACATAAACATCATTTCCCTGAACCGATTTGGATGCAAGGAAATTAAAGCCCTTATCAGCTGCTTATTGTTTAATGACTCTATTAGCAATATGAGGAGCGGAAGCAGTGCCGTACGTGACTGTATCCAACTCCCAAGCCTCAACCTTATGTTCAGAAGAATATCAAACAATACGTTGATACATCTTATCACGGGGATCAATCAAAATCTGTCTGAAAATTTGTTCAACGTCAGCGATAAAGACAACGCGATGGTATCGCAAACGTAATATAATCGAGATCAGACCAGTAAGAATTTTGGGCCCAATGTGCAAATGCGAATTTAATGATGTATTATTAGATGTCAGACTCGAGACATTAAATACATTTCAAACGAGTAGTAGAACTATCATCCTTAACGATAGGATGATGAGGCAGATAAACTGTTTGAGGAGTATCAGTTTTAGTTAACTCTCGAAGGCGACTCATATGACCTAAATGTTCATATTCGCTTAAAATATCAGCGTATTCAGAATATAAAGCGGAATCTTTGAGTAAACGAGTACGCACCCTCTTTAGAGCTATTTTTGTCTATTTAAAGAACCACCAATAGCTATCGGAGGGATATTCCTCAATGGCAGTCGTACCATGTACCTCCCTGATTCAAAGCGTTGATGAGTTGAAACGAAATGTTCTTCACAACTCATCTCATCAGCAGTCAAGAGAGATCTAGATGCAGGTTCCTCCATCTCCCAGAATCTGAGGAAGTCTTCATGGAGGACTTCCTCATTCATGATTTGATGCGCTGTTATCGGTAAAGACCAACCAGTTGTCGACTTGAGAACTGGCTCTGAGAGGATCCATCCAAATATCGTATCTTGTGCTGTAAGTGAACCTAACGCATCTTGTTAAGGCCTGGTTGCAGGCAGGATCAAAACATATCTGCCCCTAAAATAATATCTATGGCTCCTGAACTGAATCGCGAGTGTGTTAGCCGAAGACAATACCGGCGGTGTTGTACTAGAATTTGAGTTGGATTTGAATTCAATGTGCAGCAAGGTGTTATGTTTACGATGGCACTTACCACAAGTATACTTGCGAGAACAGTTGTACGGTTTATGACCTGGTATCAGGCAGTTCAAACAACAATGATTTGGTAAAGCCAATTCCTTTCGTTTATCGATAGATAATTCTCTAAATTGTTTACATTTGAATAAATGATGACTCTCTGTGCACATAAGGCATTTTAAATTGGTAGAGGCATTGTGACCTTTAACTAGCTGACCTTTATTATTTTTACCTTTTTCCGGAATATAAGATTTTAACAGTTGACTGGCTTCGAAAGTACGAACACGTGTCGCTAAAAAATCATCTAATTTTCGGAAAGAGGGATAATCAGTTTCAGATCTCAAGTCCGTCTCCGATTCCTTTAAAGATTGTAGATCTAACTTCCGTACTTTCCAGAACACTATGCTGAGTGGGACAATTTAGATTCTTCAAGCAAGTTAATGCTTTATTTGTAGTGTCATGAAGTACTCCTGATTCCGCTACTGAATTATTGATCACCCTTCAAGGAAGTTTCAAGGAATGTTAACGAGAAATATTAGATAATAAATAGTAATTGACGACAAGGGTCTCGAACATATCACGAAAATTTTCCCAGTCTACATAATTTCCTGAAAATTCAGGCAGCGTTATTTTAGGTAGCCTAGAAATATTAGAATCTTGTCGAGTCGAAGTTTCTCGTGTTGGTTTAGCTGTTACCGTAACATTTGACATGAAAGTATGCAATTTTGAATTGAGATTATCGAGAGCTGCGAGATAAGCCTCTTTAATTTGTAAAAATGGACTTTTAGTAAAATATTCTATAGACTGCTTTTCTTCCGTGGTATAAAGCGCCCTAGCTTGTGAATCTAATTCTAGGCATCTTTTCCATCTTCCATCGACCTCTTACCGTTTTTTCGTTTCGCTTATCGAGTGCGAGTTTTTAAAAATTGATTTCAGTTCGCATAATAGCTTCTTTAAACGATACAAGCTTAATACATAATGCATCCATTTTTGACATGCTGTTCTGGAGAAATATTCTGCTAAAATATGATAACTCTATTGCTACCCATCCACGAGTTACACTTAATATTGAGTCCACAAACCATGAGGTTCGCGTTTTACATATCCACAAAGGTGTCAATTATTACCATGTTCAGTTTTCGCACGACTTACGCGATGCTCGATTAGGCGTAGACTAAATCATTGGCATTCAAGCTGTTGACTAAGAGATAAACTTACTAATAATAACATGATAGAAATCAAAATATATTCAAAGATCACTTCTCGCTCATATTCCAAACAAGGAGATTTTTCTGCCAGTTCTCAGATCTCTGCTGTATTTACTCTCTCCACTTCATGCGTGGATCAGTATTTTCGAAACATGTTTGCATATTTTTTACAGGGCTAACATGAAAGTCTAGTGATTCATAATGCATCCATTTTTGACATGCTGTTCTGAGGAAATATTCTGCTAAGATACTAGCTATGTTAGCAAAAAAAAACATAAAAACTTTCAATTTGAAGAGTAAATATTCAGCTAGTTTGTGAACATTTAAATAATCGTTAATCCTTTGGCGAGTAGGCAGCCGTAAAGGTAACAGAAAAATTGAACAGATTCACTCTTGTAATAATACTGATGCTGTCAGAACATAAATACATGAGAAATGATGAAGCAACCTTACGTGTTTACTTATAATAAAAGTAACCATCCTTGCGTGATATGCAGAATTGACAGTTGGATACGTCGTTGAGCGCGAAGTTGAACACTTGTAAGAGTTGCTTATAGTTTATCTTTGTTGATAAGGCAAGGTTCCCGCGTTTTAATCCTGCATTGTTGTTCACGAAGATTGAGAACGACAGCTAGAAACAGCTGATAGGACTAGAGACTGGCAGCAGCGAAATTCAATTGTTCGTGAATGGAGGATTATAGTGAGAATGAGCACTCTCAAGTTTCTGCTTGTGTATGTGTGACGTCATACACACACATACAACATCAACTCTGATAACTCATTGTCTCATTCTGAAAATCCTTTACCAATTACTTTCGAGCACTTTATCACAGTTCTGAATTTTTAATGCAGTAAAGCACTGAAAGCCAGAGATTTGCTTTGAGGGGGTCCTCCACCCTCGGAGGCCGAAAATCAAGGTGTTTTTTGGGAATTATTTGCGCAGATTGTAAAAGATGAATTACCAAACTTTTTTTTCGAAAGATACATTTTTCTCCTTTATAAAAACATTTTAATATCAATTAATAAATGACATCCGTGACCTTGAAACGCTATTGAAGACTCGCCCATTAAAATGGTGGAGGTGATTTTGTGGCAGCCGCTTGGGAAAACGCATAATCTGAAATCCACAATGAGACATTCGTTATATTCTTAGTTACGTTGGCTTTGTTTTCCCGTGACAGATTATTTAAAAAAAAAATTTTACCGAACGTTATGCAACAATTTGTGAAAAGAATAATTTTCGACCTAATTTTTTGACCTTTGGAAGGCGACAAAAATGGAACGAAATGAAATTTCAAAAATCGTACACGGGAAAACATAGCGGTATGTTTTCCGAACATCTTGAGACCAAATAATTCAAAATCAGAACGAATTTACTATAAAAAGCGTGACCACAAAGCCAAAAAAAAAACACTATTTTCGGGAAAACGGGTTTAGTGAATAAAAAACTTATAAACTATTCACACACATTCATACACATGTTCACTACATGTCGAGAAACTTTCCGAGTGAGCGCGCTCGCGTTCTCGGAACAGACGGAGACGGGGACCTTTCTGTTCCCAAAAACATGGGAAGGGATGTGAATTTCACCAAACCCTTTCTGTCACGTTCTCTCAGATAGTAGTAGATTGAAATAAAGTAAAAAAAGAACAATCGAATTTTCCTTTTTTGGAGGGTGGAGGACCCCCTTAATTGTGATAACAATTTACTGCACGGGAAATCCAAGTCTGTATCAAGTTACTGAACACCGCGAGCCGTGTTGGAAACTAACGGCTATCGACGCCATAATGCTCACTTCGACAGTTATTTGTTTGAGAACTTTGCAAACTCGTTTGCAAGCCTGATTTTCCTCATTTTCAGGAATAGTTTTTTCCTTACACTCCCAAATCCGTCTTGAAGGACCAAAAATATTGATAAAGGAGCTTTTGGTCATCAGTAATAATAATCTTACTGCTCAGGAACATGCTTGGATTTTTTGAGCAGGGAATGTAAAGAAAAGAGAAATAAAATAAAAAACTAAGAATTTGGCAAGAAGATATGCATAGCTAACTTTATTGCTTCCCATTCACGAGTTACACTTACATGGGGACCTTTAGGTCTGGTCATTTTCGTTTTGGTCGATAATCTTCTGAGTTGTAGACACCTACTAGAGGTTTTCTGAGAAAAATAAAAAAGGCGCAATTTTTAGCCGTTTTCGAGAAAAATGCATTTAAAGAACTGCGTGCAGATTGTGATGGCCCTGGCGTATCTCTCTCCCCAACGGTCCAGTGGCTCAGGGGTAGAGCGCTTGGTTGGTAGTCGCAAGTTTGCACGTTCGATTCTCGCACCCTGCAACTTTTTTTGTTTTTTTTCACGCAAAACTGTTTATTCATACATTTCCTAATAATTTTTAATAAAATTATAATTTTTAATAATTGTTTGATAATTTTTCAAAATGAAAACTCTGTTTCAACTCTCTATTATCTCCCGTTCGGGAAGTTGTGTATTTTATTTCAAACGTTAAATGCGAAATCAAAATGTTTATGCGAAATACAAAAAATAAATACTAATGTACATACATATGTATCATCAGGATTACGTAGTATCGCACGAACTAGAGTGATACTCGTCGTAGAAGCAAGGA
>WSXT02096639.1:0-11560 GCA_011762715.2 Neuroterus valhalla
AAAGAAGGAATGGATAGAATGTGTGAATGAGACCCTCAAGAGGAGGAATATAAAGAGCCGTAGAAACACAAGAGCTTGCATGAAAAGATGCATGGATGTAAAAGAAGCAAGTGTTGTAATTATTTTAATGGCTTTGCAAAACTCATCACACTGGTTGTTTGCTAGACAATTCTTCTCAACCATTCAATTGAAGTTTCTATTTACTAAAAATGCTGCGTCTCAAGCAAAGTGCTTGGACTAAAAAATATAAAAAATGGAATTAGGATTCCAATCCCATTTTCAAATCTTTCCTTTAAAGTCCGTTTCTAAATCTTTCCTTATAAATTCAATTTCCAAATCTTTTTCTGCATCTATTGGTTATATAAATGAATGGACAAATTGTAAAGTTTCCATTGTTTACTAGTTCTGTAACTGTTATGTAAATAATATATAACTGCGTTACGTAGTAAATATCTATCAGTGTTTTAAAAAAGATATATACTAGTGTTACATCGTAACGGGGTAGCATAAAAGTCATACAATACGAAGAGTCAAGAGATTAATAAATAAAATAAAGTTCATCAAGACTCTAAATAACTTATTCAAAGTAAATTCTTTCACAAAAGGATAGCCAGACATGCTCTTCCTATTTTGTGTAGAAAATATTTAATTTACTGTTTTTAATATTTAGTTTAATATAAATTTTGTGGAGAAAATATATTGTCAGTATACTTTGTGCACAATATATTTTGTGTAAAACAAATTTGTGCAAGGTGTGTGTTTTCCCTTTTTTTTACAGGGGCATCATAAAAAATGTTTCAAGGGAGCCTTCGCGTTTTTAATTACGCGACTCTTTATATACTCTGAATACATATTACGTATGCAATTTTGTGAAACAAGGAAAAACAAATAATTTCTATTGTCATTATAATTTTATAGGATTGATGGTTTCTTCAAAGTCAGCTACATCTGCACTAGGGGCAGTAATAGCGTCCAAAATCATTTTTCTGCATGCAATAAAAATCGTTTTCCGAGCTCCAATGTCTTTTTTCGATCAAACTCCAGTTGGTCGCACACTTAATCGTCTGGGTAAAGATGTGGATACTATTGATAACAGAATTCCGATAATTCTTCAACAGTGGGTCGATGGATTTTTCCGGGTATGATTTTACAAAATAGTTATCTAGTCTTCTGAATTATGAGGTGCGCGGGTCATCGTTTCTGAAGTCTTGCTTTTGAGTTTAAAAATTAGAATAGTGCTTTTTTATTTTTAGTTTCTCAAAGACAGCATATGCTATAAATATTAGGGCGGGCCAAAAAAAAAACTCAAAATGATTGAATTCATTCGTAATTTCTCTGTGGCATTCCAAATTTGAACGAAAAATGAAATTTTTGATTCTTAACTATTGAGCAAGTCGATTGAAAATTTCTGAATTTTAAGTTGTTAATTTAAGTTACCAAAGAATGTTTTCATTTTTTGATGCTCTTTTTGATGAAATGAAGAGAAACGTACATGATTTGAGTTTCAAACTGTTTTCGGCGAAAATGGATCGTTTTTCATGGCAAAATGAAAGGTATGTTTTACCAACACATTTTTTTCATGAATTTGGAATTATTTAAATATTTGGGTATATTATGAAAAAATATACGAAAATTGTCATTCAAATGTTTTATCTCGAGAAAAAATTGTTGTTACCACATTTTTGTCGCAGCAACTTGTAGTGTTATTTACACTCTTTCGATTTTTTCCACCAAACTTGGAAAATTTGAATAATTACAAAAATGGTGTACATTAGAAAAAAAAATGAAAATTTTTCAAGAAGGCCACCTCTGATCTTTATTAAGAAGATTCATTGTAATATGAAAGAGATATCCTGTATATAAAAAAAATATAAGAAATAAAAATTTTTTTTATGCAAAAGTATTGTATTTAACATCTCTTACATAAATTGATAAAAATGACTAGCAAGGACAATATTGTCAACAATTAATGTAATAAAGTTGTTCAAAATTATAAGTTTAATGTTTAAAGTCAAATAATTTTCCCCCGAAATAATAACTAAATACCGGTAAATGTTAATATAACTTAAAATGATTTCAAAATTGTAATTTATGACCAAGAATACTGCCATAAAATTACAAAAATTTATTTCAAATTGTAAATCTCCTTTGAAATTTAATGATCTTTGGATTGAAATCTCATGATTTCTGTTTGAAATAACCGATTTTCGGTGAAAGACGTTGAGTAAAATTTCCAAAAAATGTGTATTTCTTTCCTGATATCTAATCAATTTTGAAATGGAAATGTCAATGATCAACACAAAAAACTGCCGGAATACGAAATTTTCAAGCCTATGAATTTTATCGATTTAAACAAAACTGATTATATTTATTTATATTTAATTTCAAAGATTTTTATTCATGAGTGCTAATTTTAGATGGAGCACAATAACATAACCTAAGGATGTTAGAAATTTGTAAATATAACCGATTTCCAGTGAAAATCGGTTACATAACCTCAAAATGTTAACGAGTTGTGAATCCTCTTCGAAATGTTTTAAACATAATTTTCATTAGTGTTTATAAAAATACGAATTCCCGTCAAGGAACACTCTTTCGAAATTGTTGAAAAATCATCAATTTGTTCAAATCACAATAATTTGTTTGTTCTAGAATGCCAATTCTCAATATAAACCCCTAAAGTAAACTAAAATTATTAAGAATAATAAATCTTATTTGAAATATTATGATTTTTGAATGAAAATATCAATTATCGATAATAACAATGACCAAATTTGAAATTTTTCGAAAATTGTGAATTTCATAATTTCCAACAAAAATTATTGGATTTGAATCTAATGATTGTTCTTTGAATACCAATTTTCAATCTAAGAAGTCTATACGGAAGGGTCTTAAAGGCCCTTCAAAACCTAATGATTTTTGTTAAAAAATGTTGATCCCGAATAAAAACGCTAGCAAAACTAAAAAAAGTAAATTTAAAACAAATTCTTAATCTTCCTTATAATTTTCTTTCAAAAGTATACATTTCCAGTGTAGAAAGCTAACATAACCTTAAATTGTTAGAATTGTGTACTTCATGATTTTACACTAAAATTTTTTTTTTTAAGTACTAATTTCCAATGAAAAGAACTAACAAAACTTGAATGATATTTGAAATAATTAAATAATGCGAAATTTTTTATATAATCGCGCAAGATTATCAAAAACCACAAATATTTTTCAATCGAATAATGTTTTTCATTCAATATTCTCAATAAAAGGATTCGTCCGTAGATTTTTAATTTACAAATTTATAAATTTGAGATATAAAACAAATTTAAGTCATTTAAAAGTCAATTAATATTATAACGAATCCAAAATATAATAAGGAAAAACCTTGAAGGTAGCCTGGTTGAGAAAATGAACTTTTCATTGTATTCGCAAAATGTACGCCATGTTTGTAATTTTTGAAAATTTTCAAGTTTTTTTTTCAAGAATTTGAAAGAGTAGTACAAGCAGCCGCAAGAAAAGTTGCATAGTGTTAAATTGTTACCAAGATACAACATTCTTATTACCATTTTTGTGAATTTTTTTATAATTTACCTGAATAATCAATTGTTCTTACTTTTCCTTTTGTAAATTTGCCAACTTCCATAAACTGTACCCGAGAAAAAAATCCCATGCACACAAAATTCAAAAAATTCGGATTCTAAACATTTTCAATCGACTCACCCAATGGTGGGATATTTTTCGAAAGTTTTTTCCCAGTTACTTGGTAATACTTCAAATAAACTTTCTATAACACTTTTCAGTTTTATTGTATTATATATTTTTTTTAGATTCTTTTTATAGAAAATTTGAAAAGTTCAAGATTGAAAAATTTTCTATCAAATTGCTCAATGTTAACAAATATTTTAAAGGTTTAATTTTTTCAAATTCGTTCGTAATACCACAAAGAAACTTGTCATTTTTTGGCCCATCCTAAAAAATTTAGACTGAGAAAACTGTTGTAGTGGAGCGACAAAAAAAAGTGTCGTTGTTATTTGTACAACCTCTCTTTTGATCCGAAAATTGGTTGGTTATCTTAAAAAAAAAAATTTTGTCTTGTTAATTCAAACAATTTGTGTTTGTTAATTATTTTATGTTGTTCGTTGATTATTCCATGTTATAGAACAGTTAGTAAAAGCTTTTATTGAAATTTAATAAAAAGAAATGTGCTGATTTTTGCTTCCAATTCTAGAAATTGTTATTAGGTTTCAAATGTTTTTAATGTAAACTTTATTGCAATTCTAGAACTGTATTTGTCCAAATGTGTTGATATAGAGACTCGTTATTTCATATAATGGCATATAACTTAAAATTATTTGAAATGAAACGAGTTTTTTTGGAGAAAAAAAATTCAAATAATTAGAACTGATTCTCGAATATTCAAAGATTATAAAAAATTATGTTATGTGTAGTTATATTCTCATTATTAATGTAACAAACATTAGTTTTAAGAAGGCAAAGTATTCGTTTAGGCAATAGTTTCTCAAAATTACTATGATATTTTATCTAAGTGTACAACTTTCCATTGTTGGTTTTTGAATGGATTTTATAACAGTCTATCATTTATTATGGAAAAGAGGATTCAAGTTTTTTTTGGATGGCAATGAATAGGAATCTATTTCGAAGATAAAATATTTATGGTATTACTCTTAAGGCAAAAAATCAACCAAAATTTGTTTGACGAAAAATAATCTGTATAAGTTCACTTGCATAAAATAGAGAAAATTACCAATTTTGAAGAACTGTTTGATGCTCTTAACTTTGGATAAATTATTGTAATTAAAATCTTAGAAATAAAAATCTTCTTTAAAAAATTTGAAATTGATCGATCAGTATCCAAAATATTGTTTCTGAGACAGGAGAAGGTACAAAAAACTTATTATTATGAGATTTTGAATAGTCGTCCACGATAGTTTTTTCACTTAATCTTTATAATTCGTAAATTGATCCGTAAACAATTCCAGGCTCGAGAAATTTTGCCGAAAAATTTCTAAGACAAATTTTGACAGTTCTCCATTTGCAATTACTTCCATTTGAACGTTTTTGTAGAATAATTGATTTCCAAAAGTTTATATCGGAACATTTTCCCTTTTTAAACAGTAAAAATGAGTTTGATTCTTTTTTTTTATCATGGTAAAATTATTCTTTTTAATTTTGCTGTTAAATTGTAATTTTTCAAACATAGAAACCATTTTATAATTCTACAATTTCAGAGGCTTTCCCTTTGAAAGAATCAATTTAGTTGTTAATTTTCAATTTTCAAATTTTAATCGCTTCGAATTGAAAGATATTTATATCCAAATGTTTTCCATTTTTATTTCTTTAGTATTTAACAATTTGTATTAAAGATAATAAAATTTCAATCCCTCTGAATTTCGAAGGATTCGATTTTCAAAATTGTAACCTAAAATCATTCAATTTTGTACATTTTAAAATTTTCCTATTTTCAAAGCTTGAACTAAACATCATTTAGTTGACACATTGTGTAATTCAAAGTAAAATTTCAATTTTGGAACGCACCGAATAAGATTTTATACTCCATACACTTTATTTTCAAATTATTTAATTCTAAACGCTTCTATTCAGAAAAGATAAAAGTTAGATATCTTTTTATTCTATTTGGAATATTGTTATTTTTGCAAAACTTTCTCTGATCTATCAAAATTGTTTGGATTGAAACATTTGCAATTTAATATCCTTTAATATATCATTTTTATCCAATTTGTAATGATTAATTATCGTTTCAGAAATGTGTGAAACTGTTCATATCAAAAAACTTGTCCAGTAAATTTATTTCATATTTATTACACACTAATATGCTAATATTTATCATTTTTATTTCATTCTTCTTGTTATTATTAACATTCCTTTTTGTTCCTATCCTTTCATAAATTTATTGCATATTACAGATATTTTTTATTAAATATTTTAACATGCATTCAAAATGTTATTTACAATACGCGTAGTCATTTTTAAAATTATTTATCTATATTATGGAAAACTTGTACAGATTTTATGTATTTGATGTATTGATCAAACCTTTGGGAATATATGAAAAAGATTTAAGGTCCTTTATTATCCAGAAAATATATTTTTTTAAATTATTCAATTATTCTGCCCCTATAACTTTACGCATTTGTCAGGCGGAAACGCAGCAGCGCACAGTGGGAGGAAGCACCCTTTTCGGACAAAAATCGAAGGACGGATTTTATACTTCGACTAAACTATAATTTTTCATTCAACAACAAATTTAAAATAACTATCTTGTCAATCTTTTCAGTGATATAACATTTTTTCGAAGACTCTCAAATTCAATAAAACAGGTCATTACTGAATCCAATAACTAACTAAAAATAATTATCAGTCGGTTAGAGTAAGAAGTAAGGACAAAAATGGGTATAATGTTATAAACAAAATAATGAACGAGTCATTTTTTTGTAATTCGCAATGATTAGTTTTTCGAAATTCATAGCGTTTGTATGAAATATTACAAATTTCAGCGTGCAGTTGCAATTGGTTAATAGTGTCTTCTGTTTATCAATTATACAAACAATTTTTATAAACGAATGAACATTTCAACCATTTCGCCATAAATAGTTTCTATTTCTTGAAATGTATGATAGCAAGAAGTTTTTGGCAAGATATTTATTGTTCATTCGACCGAAGAAATTAAGGGTTGTCATAAAAAAATAGTAAAGTTGTGAATTTGTTTATGCATGTTCTTCAAATAATAAACAGCCGTGACTTGCGCCTTACCTGCTTGTTTACAACAGGACAAGTTAGTGATTATTCAATCGCTGACTTCACAGCGTTGACTGAAGTTGCATGTAACTCACTAGTGGGATAACTAAAAAGAAAGACAGAAAACCGTCAAAACACGGCCGTGAAAGGGACAGAAAGACAAAAGCAAAGTCATGACTTTACGTCCGTGCAAGCTCCCAGGTTTGTTCTTCCGCTATATAACCGAAATGAATATGGCGTCGCCCTGGAGCACTGTCAAGAAGGTTAGTTCGAGGAAACCAAACGTATCTCTGCCCAGGGTGTAATAGAGACACGGTGTGTACTTGCGTACGACCAATGAAAAAGAAAACTTCCAAAACGCCGCCATGTTGGATAATTCACCAATCAGAAAGTGTTGCGGGAATTTATTCCTTGAGTGCTATGTAATATAATTTAGCACTAATTCATCTGATTTGTTGATTCCTGAATATGGCGGCATTTTGGAAGTGCGCAGAACAGGACGAGAATTGGTCCACGGAGGGAACACGCCATGCCTATTACACCATGTCTCTGCCTGTCTTCTATGTGTATGAAGACAAAGGCAGAGATATGTTTCCTTCCGTCCATAGCTAACCCCTGTGATAGAGTGACGTTAAATTGAAATCTTGTTTCTTTTTTCTTGAAAGAATTATGAAAGTCGTTTTTTGACATGCAGTAGTATAATGCACTATTATTCATCATTTTGTTCATAACATCATGTAACTATTTTCTCGCAGTCTAATCTACTGGAAATTATTTTTAATAGGTTTTTACGATTCATGACCTGTTTTGATGATTTCCAAAGTCTTCATAGAAATGGCATTCACAAGTTGAGAAAAAAAAGTTCAAAATTTGTTGTTGAAAAACGAATTTGGTCCAGTCAGAGTGAAATTACTGCAGACTTCCCTTGTATACAAACGACTCACGTTTATTTCTAAAAGAAAAACATCAAAATCCGTTCAGAATTGCACTGTCGGTTGATTTTTGTCAAAAGAAAAAAGAAAAAAAAATCTCCACTGTGCAGCGCCGTAAACGGATTAGTTTATGTCTGACGACAACCTTGAGCCTTCGTTTTTATAAGCAGTCGGATTAGGGCATTATAAAGACGAGTATGTGCATCCGCCATTTTTGATCCCTGGAGTAGAGGTAGTGTGTATACAACGTGTACATTAAACGTGAGAACTGAAGTTTGATTGTGACAAAATTTGCTTTTGATACTAAAAATAGTAGTTTGAATATGTGCATAGACATGCTAGGAAACGTGTATGTAAATATTCTTCTTTCAGAGTGTTCTGAAATGGGATGTGAAAGCTACAATTGTAAAAACCACATACGGACCACTCAGGTGCTTATAAACCGTGAATAAATAACGTATTTATTTAAGTGAACACGAAAAGAGTACTTCAGACTAAGTTACACTAATGCACTAATGTAGAGAAGTTATTAGCGTTTTTAATTATGCAAATTTGAATGAAGGTGGACATAACCTCCGCTGTATACCATGTGCATTGTATGATGTGCACAAAGTGTGCCACTTTGTAAATGGTCAATGTAAGGAATTATCTCTAAAATGCATGTTACAGTTTTTTTCGAAATTATTTTTCCAAGAACATTTATTTAGTGTCTTTTGTCTGGTTATAATTTTTCTCCAAATCTTTTCAACGTGAGCACAAATGATGCTGTATGATAGATAATAAAAATTTCAACCATGCAGAAAACACACAAATACGCCAAATATGTTCTCCAATTTTGTTTTACTAAGTCTCATGTACTTTTTCATGTCAACTTTAATTAATAAGTTATTGACTTACGTTTAATAACCACCTGCGTAGGCTGTGCGTGTTCTCTACAATTGCAGCTTCCACAGCTCATTACAGAACACTACGAAAGAAGAATATTTATTAACGCGTTTCCCAGTACGTCTTGAAACAAGTTAAAACTACTATTCCATTATGTATATTGATGTAAAAAGCTGAATTCATTACAATGAAGCTTCATTTCTCGCGTTTAATGTACACGTTGTATACATACTCCATGGACCGAAAATGGCGGATGCACATACCCATCTATTTAGAGCTCTAGTCGGATAGGGCTCACTTTAAAATACCTAATTAGAGGTTATGTTTAATTGTGGCCTCTGTGTGATTCAGGTGCGAAATTCGAATTGAAAAATGGTCTCTTCGTGTCACTTGTCACGAACCAGTATTCCTTAGAATTAAAAGCTTCCGAAAAATTCTAGTTTCTATTCCAATATAATGCCTTGGTCTAATGAATGTAGGAAATTATTATTTTGTAAGAAACGATAAATGAGTGAATGAAATCTTGAAAAATAGTGAAGAACTAGTTTTGTGTTACAGTCATATGTGTCTGTTGTGCCTCGCTGTCAGTAAACATTGGCGCACTGCGATCAGCAGTGGTACTGCTTTTTGAGGCATTGCATAGGGTTATGCATGCCCCAATGTCATTCTTCGATACCGTGCCTCTTGGCCGTATCCTTAGCCGTTTCAGTGGCGACGTAGATATTATGGATACGAGACTTCCGATGAGTTTTTCCCAGTGGTTACCCTGTTTGTTTAGGGTAAGCTTATTAAAATCGGGTCATATTCTTTATATCTAGTACAATTATTTAATTTACTTCAGTTCCCGAACGATGGGTTTACATAATCTGCATACTTATAATATTTGCTGTTTGGCAACTGAACTTCCGATTTTGAGCCAGGATAGATAAGCGGCCGCCAGTAAACTACGTTACCAATTTTGGGCTGTCTTTACCCCGATTCTGCCATTATTATGCGTTTTTGAGAATTTTTATTCAAATAAGTTCGACTATGTGTGCCGAATGGTAATTAATTAAGAATAATTCAAAATATTTGAATATCAGACTTTACAGTTCAAAAAAACCTAAGAGGTCTATTCACAGTAAAAACTTGGGAGTAAATTTTGTTGTAGGTAGAATCTGAATGGTGTTTACCTTAAAACTTCGGGTACAATAAGCCAATTATTTGGGGTTCTTTTGACAGGTGCTATTTTGACTTCACTTCATGGTTTTTGAAGTATAGATGGTGTGTTACTTGCATCATGTAAAACAAGGACTCTCCATCACATTGAACATGCAAGCGGCTATCTAGGTTCCAAAACCTATGCTATGGTATGTTGGAGTGCGCCATTCGTTTTCTTATAGGTTTCGGAACCATGATGGCAGCTTTTTTATTTCCAATTGATAGAAGGCCCTTCAAAACTGATCTGTATTATACCCTGGATAGTGGATGACATAACAAATGCGGGCCGAGTTAAAGCCGTAAATTGGAGTATGTTGTTGAGTCAGCTGAGTATGTTAACATGTCGATTCGGGACAGCGTCCGTAATAACGCATCGAAAAGTGTCCGAGGTTCAACCTAAAAATACATGCCTATCTTCTGTCCAGGGTATAACACAGATTAGTGGTCATTATATATACCACATGAAAAGATCGTCTGCTCCGCATGCATGCAGGCTACCTGCATGTATAGAGTTGTGGCCGAATATTACAAGGTGCAAATAACCCACCTTGGATTGTCCACAGACTATGTCGTGTGATTGAAAAAGTCTTTAAAATAGAACTCCGCACCCCAAGTGGTCGGCGAATTACACCCTGAATAATTTGGTAACGTGTACACTAGCGAAGAGAGCAAAAGTCTGTCAATCGTCAATCCCACCTCTTACAACCTTAGGTCGGAAGCGAACGAGCGTGCGAGTAGAGGCGTTCGTCTTTTCGCCGACAGCTATCTGCCGAACCTAGCCCCTCTCCGTCGCTCGTCGGCAGCAAGTTCACCTGCGTTGCAGCTGCCGGCAGGTACCGTGAACTGTATATTCGTTGCTGATGATTTGACGTCATTGAGCAAGATGGCCGCACGCCGAGGACGAAAGAATAGTCTAAGTTTCATGAGAAAAAAACTTTTTTTTTAATAACTTAAAGAATAATTGTATAAACAAAATGATTGTAGTAGAAATAATACTTTTAATTGAGAATGTTTTTTTTTTCGTAGAAAATTCATTTCATTAAACAAAAATTTTTTCTTTTTGGTTTGAAAAATGCAACCTTTCTCTTGAATAGATCTTTGCTGGACTCTTTCTTTTTGGTAATAATTTTGACCATTCCATTTTCTCATGAAAATTTCTTTCTTTCACCTAAACTATTCTCGGTTGTAAAATTATCTTTTTCGGTTATAAATTTTTTATTTGTTTGTAAATTAAATTTTTCTGGTCAAAGTTGAAGAATTTTTATTGAAAATCATTCTATTCAGTTGAAAATTTAACTTTTTCGCTTGAAATTCGTATTTTTAGATTCTGAATCACGCTTGTTCTGTAGGAAATTTGATTATTTGCTTGAAAATTAAGTCTTATTGGTTTAAAACTTATTTTTTGGGGGCCGGATTTACCCTTAGTGCTGCTCCTGGACAGCAGATAAAATGCCAGCGGTTCTAAATTGAGATCTTTGAAAAATAATAAAATTGTGAATTGATAATGCGCTGGAGGACTTCCTTGTGATTTTAAAATTTAATTTCAAACTTAATTACAATAAAGTATTTATTCTCGATATAGTCGATGTAATCGAATCGACTCATCGATATTTCAATATGTTAGAGATAATGAAACGGGCGCGAAGTATTCAAACAGGAATATAGTAGTTTTAGTACAATTTTTTCAAGAAAATCCTTAGTGAATACTTTAAGCAACTGCTTTTTTCAAGAAAAACGTAAAAATACGTATGGTGGAAAAAAACGTATGACAAAAC
>WSXT02096650.1:0-11560 GCA_011762715.2 Neuroterus valhalla
ATATTTAAATATTTTGAGAATCAGATTAAAGGAGCGTTACATTCTTTAAATCAAATAATAAGATATCTTTCTGATTCTTAAGAAGAAAGCGGTCATTTCTCGTATTTTTTCGGTAGAATTTTAAATAGTCTAGGTTGAGTCGAGTAAATTCCCTGTTATTTCCCGGTTTCCCAGTCAAGTCACCACCCTGAGAATAAATTTTCAAAACAGGAAGCCTTGTCTTAAAATGCTTCAATCAATATCTCGAAGTGATTTTTCGCGTTAGTAGACCTAAAAATCAAGATCTGGAAAAACATAAGCCTAGAAGAACTTGATGAGACAGAATTTTGAAAAAGTACTAGAAAAGTCCTTTTCTATTGATTCTCTTTTGAATGAATGAGAGAAAACTGAAAACATCATGTTAAATATAAATTCTTATAAGGTGTATATTTTTAAACTCAAACTGATAAGAACTTATTCTGTTACATTTTAGTAATCCAACCTCCTCATTCTTTTCACGGTGTCAGAATAAATTGTCCAATTTAAGAAATATTTTGAAAATTGTTGACTCCAAGATGTTGAAAGCCGCAGGCATGGATACTAATATAACATTAAGGTTCCTAATTCAGCATTGTGAAATTCTAAACACTCCGAGCCGTCATTAAAACAATAACTGATGAGGCTGTGGAGTTAACTTCCTTGATCTTGATCTTCGATAAACATTTTTTTTTTTTGGGCCGTTTCCTTACAGCTTTTCTTATTCAATTATATATCGCTGATTTGCACGAAATTTTTGACAAAATTGAATCTTTGAACATCATCAACTTTAGTGAAAATGTCTCTACAAATCTGTGATATTTGAATATTAATGAGAGAAAATCGTTACGGCTCCCATACAGTATCTCATTTATGTACTATTCAAATTTAGAGAATCGTTTGTTAAAGGGAACCTATAGATATTTAAATCACTAATGAAGGGGGCCTAATTGGCTTTAACCCTCGGTCGTATACACAGATTCGGGTGCTCCCGTGGTGGGGGATGTTCCCTAACGTAAACCAAAAAGTTTCTCAAACGGGCGACTGAGTGTAGTGGCGCATATGTCGAGTGCTTCAGGATTTAAAAATCAAAACAAACCATGGTCGTCTAACCCACGATCTAACCCAAGTGAACCAAAGATGTCTAAAGACGAAGTGTCAGAAAAATTCACACAATAATAAAAGACCTGAAAAATGCCTAGTTGTTCTGTGCCGAATTGTGAGACAAATAAGTCAAGATTCGAAGGCAAAAGATCACTTTTCAAAGAACCGAGTGATATTTTCGTACGAAAAGAATGGTAATCGTGTGTCCTCGGCGTGAACTTTTTTCGCTCGAAGGCGCGGGTTTGTGAAAATCATTTTTCGGAGGAAGATATCATCCGAGAAAATGTAAAACGTGATTGCGAATTATTTTCCGTGCTCCATTACAATACCTTCGCTCGCGAAATGGTGCCAAACCGACAAAATTCTCCAATCCTGAGAAATCGTCAGAAAATTTGCGAAGACCGCTTAAAAGTGTTGGCAACTTAATTTGCAATAATTTAAAAAAATTGTATTTATCCGATGTGGAAATTAAACGTAAGTTCTGTGATGATTTTATTAATTTACTTAAGGCACTTTCACTAATTTGGCTAATTCCTAATGAACAAAAAAGTCGCTTCAAAATGATGCTACATTCTCATGAGAAAAAAAAGCAAGTCTGATTAACTTTACATGAATTAATGCTTGAATGATTACTGTATATTTTCTTCCTTATGATTGGTCTCAATGGCATTCGTTCGTTTCTCACCGACAATTTGAATGACTTACATTTATCATAAGTGACAATAAAACTCGATCATATGGTATGGTATCACAACGCAACTCGTTGCATTTTAATATTTTTAGAAAATAGTTTCATAAATATATTTTTGCAAATACCAATTATATCTAGAACAAATTAATTTCTTGAGATTTAAATTTTAAATTGAACCGCCACTTTCAGCACTCTACTATTACGCCACCACTGGAAGTGGCGATTTTCAGAATAAACCAGAAGCTTCAATAAGGGAACATTCCCCACCGCGAGAGCCCTGGACCTGTGTATACGACCATGGCTTCAACGGATATTTATTATTTCAAATGAGAGAAAGATTTCACCTTTGCACCAACCGAACCGGCAACTTCTAATAATCGAGTATTAAATTCCAGAGGTCTGCAATTACAAATTTTGTGTTGCAACCTCAGAACTTCGAGACACCTTGCCGCACCATCCATGGCTTCCATTTGACATAAACGATCACCAGTAGCTGCAGCTGAACCCATGGCACTTTCGTATTGACGGAACGCCTTCTGTAATATATCGAACTTCATTTCAGACTTTACTTCATTTCAGTAAAAGCAAAGATTCTAGAAAACACCGGCACAATTAACAATAATTATTAATCTATTATCATTTTCATCAAAATTAATTATTATATTTGATTTTCTTTCAGAATTGAAATATTTTGTTGGCCACAGATAGTCCAGTATATTTAGTCGGATTCCTATATGTATTACACTTATCGCTTGGACGGGTGCCTATCGACTTAGCGCCGGTTTCTCGGCTGTTCATGCCTGAGAGATTCTGTTACTCCCCCCGACCCTCGCACGATGCAGCACGACGGCCCATCAGCCTTGAAAAAGCAGTACCTTAATGCGTAGTATAGAAGTTTCTATAGAAGTTTCTATAGTAGTATAGAAGTTTTTATCGCGTTAGGACCACAACCCCCGATACTGGCCCCCGTCTAGGCGGTAAGTGTATCGCAATTCATTAGGTAAGACAATTTTTTTTGCCATCTTTATTAGGGTACCATGTACAAAGCCTAAATCCAAGTTTTCAAACATCAACCCTTTGCAGGTTGTCCGACATCTTGAATTGAGGGGTGATTTCCATCGACATATAAACTGGACCGCTCATGTCCAATGCGCATCGAATTTGGTATAGAAAAGAAGGGACATATAGGATGCATCCTCGGTTGTCTCCGTCTTGCTTGTTCTGATTGGCTCTTGGGTTTGGCTCAGGCCCGTATTAGTAGTGAGCGGTACTCTCAATGGATGACAGTGCAATTCTGTCAGTCATTTTTATGATTTATTTTTTTGAAATTCTATAATTTCACTAAAATTGGTTTTTGTTTCAGTTCATCAGTAAGGATTCACTTTCGGCGAAGTAAAATTTTATAGCTCAATACATTTTTTAAATTACTTCGATTATTAGGAAAAAAATATCAATACTTTTTCAACTCGAAACTTGTCATATTGCGTGAGCTTACGAAAATTATTTTGTTCATCATAATAATGTAACGACGAATTTTCAAAAGTCATGCATCTGATTTTACTATATTTATCTATATTTTTTTTCAAAAAATTATGTGGTGCTGAACTCTGAGTTATATTTGTTCAACAATTTAACGCTGCTAGAGATATGCTGTTAATAATATTCAAGACGTAGAAACATCGTTTGTAAAATTCAGAACATAATAATACATTTTGTAGGATTTGAAAATAATACATTAGCAATTAAACACAACATTATTCTCAAAAAAACTTTAAAAATCACTCACAAAATTTGGAAACGTTGAGTAGAAAAGTTTTGGATTTTTTTTCATTGTGAAGGAAAAAATTCGAAAATTTATTGAGCTTTGTAAAAAATTTTTTTCTTCAAAAGTGAATATTTATTGATAAACTAAAACAAAATTTTTTATGCCCTAAATAATGTTCTTGTAGTTAAATGATACTCGTAGAATTTCGAGAAAATGAAGCATGAAAAAAACTGTTAAAATTGCACTTTGACTTTAAAAAATAATAGTTCCCAAACGACGAATTTTGACTGAATGAGATTAGTATTTTATATTCCTTATTGAACTAGCTTGTTATTTTAATTTCAGAAGTAAATTAAATTAATAGCATCCTGTATAAATCTATATCAGTCAGAATTCGTTAGTTGGAAACTGTGATAAACAATTGCTGTTACAAAAAAAAGTTTCAAACAAAAATTGTAGAGGATCATGTGAATTACAACTTTTGTCAATAAAGTTTTGCGACAGCACTGCATTCGAAAAAGATACTCGATCTAAAAAAATTTTCAACCCTCTTTTTATTTGTAAAACTCATTTTTCTTAAGAAAAACGGTATATGAACTGTTTTCTTGATATAATAAAAAATACGACTGCTATTCTCGATACAAGGAATCACCCTTTAATTCAAGACGAAGGACAACCTCCAAAGGGTTGATAGTCAAAAACTTGGATTTAAGCTTCCTATATGGTACCCTAGAGTTGGCAGAAAAATGTCTTTACCCAATGAATTGCAATAATAGAATCTGAATATACTGGACTAAGACCAACATGTCGAAGGAATTTTTTCAGGAGTTTGTTTTTGTATTCGAATTTTTTTGTTCTATTTCAATATACACTCAACGCTTGCCTGGGGCCTCACGGCAGAGGGCCAGTTTCTCGGCTGTTCATGCTTAAGAAGTTGTTTACTTGGAGACTTGCGACGCCCGTATTCACGCACTGGTTCAGAGACTATACATACGGCCCTGAGTGTTTACCTTTGCCTAGTCAGTCGTCGCTCCAAATCTGGTTCGAACTGTGTTTCTAATTGCTCTCGCCTGAGAACCACAACCCCAGATACCAGCCCCATGCAAGCGGTGAGTGTAATTAATCTTTACTGATTATTGTTATCTATTATCATTAAACGAATGGAGGATTAACAAAAAGTAAAGTCTATTGTTTTCAAAATTCACATTGATTGATACGATCTTAGAATATTTAAAAGGATATTTTCGAAAATTTGATCGTTGAACCTTTTGTCAATCATGCACGTCGATAATATACACCTATGAATATTATTTTGAATCTTAATGAGAGAATGCATCAAGCTCCTAATTTTTGAAAATGGGCGCTTACATTTATATCGGACTTTTTCCTATATATATCTCCCATGATACGTATACTTCTTGCATAGCTAGCTTGATCTCCGGCAACGAGTGACAACCGTGTGGCTTCCTGTGAAAATAAAGGAAGAGATAAAATAATTACATGGCGAGTGGCGAATGGCTGGGATTACTGACGAGTGTGGAGTTGCTGCTCCGAGCGAAGTGAGGGCAGCACCACACGAATCAGTGATCTCCGCCATTCGCTACTCGCCATGTACGATATTTTTTTATAAAAAAAGCATCAAAAACTCGACTTTCGACGTCTCTTGAGTGATATCGAAATAAGAAAAATTAGAGTTTTGAGGTTATGGTTGACAACATGTGACAATCACATATATAATTACCAGCCCTATCCAACTCTCTCGTTTTCAGCCGAAACGTTTCCGGATCTTATTGCTAAGAGTTTCTATCTTATAATTTTTGCCTTATGGTGGCGCTTTTCGCATGTGGTCCTGCTCTGACAGCTTTAATATACAGTTGCGTGGTGTTTCCAAACAGTGAAACTGTAAATAAAACTGAATTTAATATTGCTATGTAGAAATAAAGTGCAGCACCCGAGTATTTATTGATTGTAAAAATCAGCATGAGTGATTTCAAACAAAACTGGTTTCGTGGATCCGTTAGAATAAAGTGGCGAAGTGTATCGCTCCAAACTGTTTTTCGAGTTATAACTCAACTCGTCCCAACGTCGAGAAAATCCATTTTTCCAAATTGCTGAAACATTTAGTCGAAGAATATCAAAAAGCGATAAGAAGAGAGAATTTTGTTGTTAGAGATAGACATTTTGTTTGTCAAAAACATTTTATGGAAGAAGAGATTCTTCGGAAGAGGGAAGTTAAAGATCGTGCTGGAAATGTAATAGCATCGGTAAGCCTAAAATACATATAACTAAACATTTATATTCATGAAGCACTCAATGTGGAAATGTTTAAAAAAATTATTAGGAGATATAACTTCTAGTTGTTATTACTTTAATTTGAATGACCCAATTCTAACCTAAAAAAGCTAATGTCTTCTGTTTTCTGCCAGCTGTTTAATTTTTTCCATCTCTTAGTAGACGCGTAGAATAATATTAGTTTGAATCAATAGATTATTTATCTTCATTATCTTCCAATGTCAGAAAAACTTATTCTTCAAATTTTAAAAACTTCCCCATAATTAAGCAATTCCATGTGAAATCTTCTGAAAAATTCAAACTGCTGTAAGAAATCTCGATGGAAATTCCAGTATTTATCCTGTTAGATGTTAAGAGAAAATTCCCATAAGGGGTTTTGGAAAATTCAAAAAGCTTGGAGGATATTTGAAATTAGAAATTTTTGTCTCTTTCAAACTCTCATAACTATGGTGATCTTGATATTATCAAGGTGTGTCTTTCAAAATCATTTGTAACAATATGAGTTTTGGAAAACAAATTTTCGAAAACAAAAAAATTCAGACTTAGTGGAATTTCAAAAAACAACTTTTCAAACTCAATTGATGAGAAATAAAAAATCTCCATTACTCGTTCTCTAAGGTGTTAGAAGAAGATTCCTATAAGAATTTTTGAACAATTAAAAAAGCTTGGGAGATACTTAAAATTAGAAATTTTTGTCTTTTTTCAAACCCTCATATTTTCGGTGATCTCAATATTATTAAGGTGTGTTTTTTCGAAATCATTTGTATGCAGTTTTGGAAAAAAAATTCAAAAAACTTGGAAGATATTCAAAATTAGAAATTTTTGTCTTTTTTGGAACTCTCATAACTTCAGTGATCTTAATACTATTGTGGTGTATTTTCGGAATTATTTTTAACAATATGCAGTTTTGGAAAAAAATGGTTAAAAACAAAAATTATTATGCGTGGTATTCATTGATATATTTCTTCCTTTCTAGTATTTTATACATATAAATAATCGAATAGAAATGATAAAAATGATTGAATATAACGATTTTACGCCACACGCGTAAAAGTGCCACCATGCGGCATATATTGTAAGATAGAAACTCTTAGCAATAAGGTCCGGCCATATTTTATTGAGTCGGATAGGGCTGATAATTACGTTAATGGGTTGGCATTATTGACGCCTATTATGTGCGCGACTCAGTGATGCCAATAGAGAAACACTCTAAAGTTTCCTTTGCATGCACAGCTGATTTAATTTCGCCGCTCCAGCTGATTTCTATAATCCGCCATATTCGCATCGTCCAAGAGGCAGCAAAAGTCGAATTTTCGTTGCACGTGTTATGAAAAGAATTTTTTTCATAGTTCTCGATAAAATTTTCAATTGAGGAGAAAATCTAACACGATTCCATTTTGAAAGAAAATCAATCGTAAGATAGAAAACAGTTTCAATTCATTTTTTTCCATCACCTCCATTTAAAAATACCGATTTTTAAACTTTTGCTGCATAAGAAATTTTCAAATCTTTGAGCGCTTCTTCAAAGATAAAATTACATAACCTGTGCTTCGGATGGCTTTTATTTTGAAGAGCAGATTTCAATTATACAAAAATAGAATGGTAATTCTCTTGGAAATCTAAGTGGGCACTGAATAAGAATGCCAATTTAATTGAATTACCGAGCAATAATCATGAGCATCTCCCAGTTCTCCCTTTTTCCTAAGTGCAGCAGCCATTTGTAGCAATGCAGCTCGATGATGCCTGGAATTTAAATCCCCTAGTTGCAAGCTCCTTGATAAATCATAAGCTCTGGCTGCATATCTTGCACTTTTATCTCCATCCTGCAATCTGCAGAATAACTCTGATAATCCAACGTAAACCTGGAAAAAATAATTTTTTATCACAATCATTTATCTCATCATATCATTGGTTTATTGCTTCTCAAAACTAACTCTATTTAGGAAGAGAAATGAAACTGACAAATTTTGGTTTATGGTGTGGATTTCAAACAAATTTTTATTCCGATAAGGGAGAAAACGTAGTTGGCTGCATTAATCGAAAAATTAGCCAAAGTATACGTCAGTCACCTACAAGAAATGTTTCCGTTTACTAACTAAATGTTTGCACAGAAATAAATTTTAATAGAAATTATTATCATTGATAAATTATTATTGATATCTAATGAAACGAATAGTAAACTGAATATTTAACATTTCGTTTACTTCACAAATAATAACCCGAAATCTCTAGTATGTCCTCAAAACCAAGTTTCAAACCGCAAGTCCCAAATTCACAGGTCACGAAAATATCAAATCCTCAATAAGGCTTTCCATCCGAGATTCCGAGTTTTGGATGTTGAAACAAAATTTGAATTATCATTGATTTTGAATGCAATCTAATCATTTTCCAGGAACAGCTTATTGACCTGTATTTCTAAAGATGGATCCTGGATAGAATGCGCGATTTTATGAGCCCTCTGAAATGCTTCGAGGGCCTTGCAAAATCCAGCCAGTTCCAAATGAACCCTTCCCACAGTGAGGTGAACCAATCCAGCTGTTGCACACTGATCACATTCGTTGTATAAACTGCAAAAGGTAAATGAACATGATTAAATCATTCAATATAATCGCATCACAAAGTATTGTAAGATATTATTAGGGTGTCCAGACGTCCGTATAAATACGCACATGTCCGTATTTTACGTGTGCTCTCCTGGTTTCCGTATTTTTCGAGAAACGTTCGTATTTCCGGTTATTTTCGAAACAAGATTTTTTTTCAAATTATATTGAACCACACCATGCTCGTCTTGTGAATCAGTGACGAGAACTCGACCCGACGCACAGTGGTCCAAAGTGCCCAAAAAGGTGGCCAAAAGTCAAATCTTAATCAAAATTGCTTGGAAATCACTTTTTGAGGGTATTTTAGTCGAGATTTTCGAATTGTAGAATTAAAATCTTCTTCCAAAATTTTCATAAGTAATAATTTTTACTAAATGCTAAAAAAAATTCATCTTGAACGTCCGAACGTCACGTAGTGATGCGCTCAAGGTTCAGCGGCCATGGAGTTACAACACAAATGTACGTGTAAAAAACAAAGGGGCAGCTAGAAGCAGCTAATTTTTTGCATGCACTTAGTAAATTCAATAATTAACGATTTCATAATAAGAGAAAAGCGGTAGCACGTGGTACTTTTCTGGTAGCTCTACAGTTTCGCGAATTTTTGAGTCATTTGGTGAAAACTACGTGACGTCCGGACGTTTGAAATGCATTTTTTCTAGCATTTGGTAGAAATTATTACTTTTAAAATTTTGGACATAGATTCTAATTCTACAATTAAAAAATCTGTTGTTTATAGAGATTTTTTATTAGAGCTAGATTTTTGGCATAGCGTGTCTGCCATTCTGTGTCGGCGATTGATAAGGAATTAATATTGTCATTTAGTTTAAAATTTTCCTATTAAATTTATATTTTTTTACCTAAGACAACCATCAACATGAATTTTTACATTTATAGCACAATTTGGGCGCGATTTTGCGTCGGCTACTTTTTATTATTTTAATTTGTGACACTTAATTCATTTAGTTTTTATTGCAAACAGAATAAGTAAAAAATCCCTCAATTGAGGGGAAAATCGACGAAAGCAACCGATTAAAATTGGCAACTGCCAGGAATATTGTCAGGGTCCAATACAATTTTAGGGAATTTTCTTGTACCGAATTCCATTCCTACCTACGAAAAAATAAAAAACTGATCGAAAAAATTGGGAACTCCGTGGAGTATGTTTAATGAAAGCATTCTGTCTTAGAAAGGTTTCGTTTGTAAATGTGCTTTGAATTAACTTTTTCGTAACACTAAGAACGAAGATATATATTTTTTTTTTATACTGTCGATGAATCTATTACGGGCATAATATTTTTTATTTATAACTTATGTATAGATAAATTCATTATTCATCATTTATTGAATCTAGTTGTTATGTGAAGATAATTGTTTTTTGTTGTTGTTTTTTTTTCTTATTCGAATAGAGCGCGTCAAGTACAGGCTTGCATCAATAAAATTAAACCGCTGCGCTAGCGATCAAAAGGGGATACGCTCGGAACGCCGTCGTTTAAGTTGGCCCCTGAGTCATATTGTTTTCAGGTCAATTTTTAATTTTTTAATAAAATTTTCCAATAGAAAATTTCATTGCGCATATTTTTAGTCCTTTGAATAAATGTGATAACTTTATTAGTTTTCGAAATAATCAAGTAAATGTTACTTTCTTCTGCAATCGCAAAATACGAATTTTTTGTGCTCAACTCGCCATAAGCTCTACATTAATAGGAAGTTAGTAATACAAATTTCAGGAAATATGCACCATGATATAAAGAAAATTAGAGTCTTTATTGAATTTCAATTGATTGTCACTAAAAATCTATAACGATTTTCATTCTTCTCATGGCGTAAATTAGATATTGAAAATTTCAAACGCTTCGGGAATCAAGCAAATTTTCAGAAAATTGAAATTAACGATCACCTAAACTTTTTTTAGGATTCAGGGAAGTTTTTCGGAAAATTTTAGGCAATTATCTTGTATGGTTTCCAAGTCACGATTGATTTAGGATCTCAGCGCTGTCCCGTACGCCTGCTAGCTCGTCCTGCAATATCAACATCTGTATAACAGTGGACGGTTGGAAGGTAAAGCCAGAAACCAAAATAATGATGAAGACATTGAAATTTACCTTTTTTTTACTATTATTGTATAAGAAATAATGAAAAGTAAAACTTACATAATATTTATATAATAACTTGTACGATAAAGAAAAAATTCAATAATTTTCATCACTTTCTTCAGTGTTGTATTCGGCAGAATTATTTCAAGTAAATTGCGAAAAATAATTTTCAAAGAACTCTTTTCCAGGGGCGGTTAGAAAATTAAAAAGACTTTTCACATCTTTTATTTCAGCCGTTTTCAGTCCAATTCGAGGCGAACAACTTCTTGGAAGATCTTTTAGTTGAAGATAAGTAGTAAACAGAAAAGTTCTTACCTTCTGGAATTTATAATTATCTTAAACGTCTACTTTTCCATGGGGGAAAAATTTAAAACAGAAGCTTTACTAATTTAAAAATGTTTCGGTTTGCCCTTGAAACATTTTTCGAAATTCTGCAAAAAATCTCCACATTTCCTAATCACATTAATTTTTACTTTTTATAAAAAAATAATAAAAAAGGTAAATTTTAATGTCTTCATTATTATTTAGTGGTTTCAATTGTCCACTGTTATACAGACGTTGATATTGCAGGACGAGCTAGCACGCGTGGGGGAAAGCGCTGAGATCTTAAATCAATTGTGACTTTGAAACCATAAAGCATAATTGCCGGACAATTCCAAAAAACTTGATAGAATCCTGAAAAAAGTTTAGGTTACCGTTAATTTTAATTTTATGAAAATTCGCTCGACTCCCGAAGCGTTTGAAACTTTCAATAACGCCATGAGAAGAATAAAAATCGTTATAAATTTTTAGTCACAATCAATTGAGATTCTATAAAGACCGTTATTTTCTGAATACGATGGTGCATATTTTCTGAATTTTTTATTGAAAACTTCCTACTAATGTAGAACTTATGGCATGTTGAACACAAAAAATTCGTCTTTTGCACGGTCGTATACACAGGTCCGGGGGCTCTCGTGGTGGGGGATGTTCCCTAACGTAAGCCAAAAAGTTTCGCAAA